>JAOXYD010233449.1:0-14870 GCA_028565735.1 Pinacopodium congolense
ACTTAAACCATTAGTGATTAAGCATGTTTTGTTATCATCAAAACCAAGATTGGAACCTCCCTTGGTTCAACAACCTTAAAGAAAGTTTGACTCGTTTTTAAATACGTATAATTCAGGTTGGTGAGATCATCTGAATCTTCATTATGGAAACAATCGGGGACAACAAGTAGCTCTATTTTTCAGTCATTTAAACAGCATTTTGTGCCTAGATAGCACTAGCAAATAGGGCAAAGTTCTGGTGAAAATAATTTGTTGGAGGACATAGTCAAGACATTAGACCCGAATGATTTTAGTAGAATAGCATGAAATTTTAACAAGATACACAAGCCAGTGTATAGAATCTTGATACTTAAATGAGCCAAATGGCTATTACTATTAATAGGTCGGAGGCATAAAATTGAGGAAAACTTCCTTCTCAACATGAGGTACATTTGAAGAAAAATGCTTATGCTATCACATTTTGAAGTGGAAAATAGTTAATGGAACCTACCCCAAAGGTTTCTAAGAGAGAGGTTAAACAAGAAGTCGAAAAAGAAGTTCCAAAAAAGCCACAAGAGAGAAAGGAGGGTGATTCTTGCATTTTCATGCCTAATTTCAGTGTACAACTTCCTTTTCCTAGCCATTTTACTAAGAAAAAGAAGGAGGAGCGAGAGAAATAAATTATGAAAAAATTTTCACAAGGTATAGGTAAATATTCCTTTACTTGATGATATTAAATAAATTCCTTGTTATACTAAATTTTTTAAGGAATTCAATACCTCAAAGAGAAATTTAAGTGGCAATGAAAAGGTGCGATTGGGTGAGAATGTTTCTGCTGCACTACAAAAGAAGTTACCTCCCAAGTGTCAAGATCAAGGTGTGTTTACACTCCCTCTTAAAATAGGTATTATGAAAATTGAAAAAATATTGTTGGATTTATACGAGTCAATTAATGTTATGCCTCAATCTATTTATGAATCTTTAAAGATGGGGACTCTGAAAGAAACTATTATCATAATCTAACTTGTTGATTGATCTAATGATATCCTAAGGGTGTTCTTAGTTCAAGTAAATAATATGATCTTTCTTGCTAGTTTTTATGTCTTACATATATAGGTAATGAAGATTCATCCACTTTAGTCCTAATTTTATTAGCAAGACCATTTTTAAAAACTTCTAAAATGAAAAATTTATGTTTATGATGGGTCTTTATCTATGGAATTTGATGGTGATTTGATTAAATTAATTATTTATGATGTCAAGAAATTTCCTAATGATGATCAATCTTTTATTTCTATGAGTTTTCTAGATACTTTAGTGCATAAACATTTTTTTAGATGGACCAAATAAATTAGTGATTGCACTAGAAAATAGCTTAGATATCCAGGAAGGAAAAATACTAGTCAATTATCTTGTCATTCTTGTAGAGCTGGTACCACTCTCTAGATTTTAGATCGGAGAAAATAGTTGGAGGAATAAGTATGTTTTCTAGATCTAACTAAAAATAATTCAAAGTAGTTTCCATCTCTTATACAACCACCATAATTGAAGTTGAAAGCTCATATAGGTAACTTAAAATATGTGTGTTTAGGTGATCATGAAACTTTTTTTATTATTATTTCGAGTAAATTAACATCTTTTCAGGAAAAAAAATTATTAGGTATGCTGAAAAATCACAAAGATGCATTTGGATGGATTGTGGCTAACTTGAACGGAATTAGCCCATCAATTTGTATGCATGAATTTTATTGGAAGATAGAGCTAAAGAAATAAGATAGCCCTAATGAAGGTTGAGCCCACCAATGATGGAGGTAGTCAAGGAGGAGATTCTGAAGCTCCTTGATGCTGGGATAATCTATCCAATTTCACAGAATGAATGGTTAAGTCCAGTACAGGTGAATCCTAGGAAAACTAGGGTAATCGTAGTGGAGAATACTTAAGGTTAATTGGTGCCCACTCGTGTGCAAAATTGGTTAAGGGTTCTATAAATTACAGGAAGTTAAATTTTCTTATTCGTAAATATCATTCCCACTTCCTTTTATTGGCCAGCTGCTTGAAAAACTTGCTGGGAAAACTTATTATTATTGTTTAGATGGTTATTCAGGTTATTATCAAATTTTTGTTGCATCAGAGGACCAAGACAAAATGACTTTCACATGTCCTTTTGGAACCTTTGTGTATCGAAGAATACCATTTGGATTATGTAATGCACCTGCCACCAAAGGTGTAGGGTAAGTATTTTTTCTGATTGTATGGATGATTGCATTGAACTTTTTATTAATGATTTTATGGTCTATGGTGAGTCTTTCGATATTTGTTTGATTAACCTTGGGAAAATATTGAAAGGATGCATTGAAAATAACTTGATCTTGAATTATTAAAAATTCCATTTTATGGTTGATCAAGGTATAATCTTAGGCCATATAGTGTCTTATAGGGGAATTGGAGTTCATAAAGCTAAGATAGAAATTATTAAATCTCTTCCTTGCACCATTAGTGTACAAGATGTTCATTCTTTTCTTGGACATGCAGGTTTCTATTGATGTTTTATCAAAGACTTTTCGAAGACCACTAAACCTTTATGCAAGTTACTCCAAAAGACATGGAGTTCCATTTTGATGAAACATGAATGAAAGCATTCGATGAACTAAAAGAGAACATCATTTCTGGTCTAATAATCCAGCCACTGGATTGGAGTCTTCCATTTGAGATAATGTGCAACTTAAGTGAATATGGGGTAGGAGTTGTTTTGGGACAAAGGATGATAAAGCGCAGTATGTTGTTTACTGTGCTTCCATGATATTAAATGATAACTAGAAAAACTATTCAACGATAGAAAAAGAATTATTAGCAATTCTTTTTGGGTTGGAGAAGTTTCGTTCATATCGATTGGGCACACATGCCATAGTTTATTCAAATCATGCCACGTTGAAGTATTTATTATCCAAAAAGGAAGCAAAGCCATGTCTTATTCGTTAGATGCTATTACCGCAAAAATTTGATGTTGAAATATAGGAGAAAAAGGGAACTAAAAGTCGCATCCATTTAGGCACAAATTCAAACAACTTGAAAGATGAATTTCCATATAAGCATTTATTCATTACCCATTAGGTAATAGCTTGGTATGCTAGCATAGTTAATTTTCTAATTACCAAGTCTTTGCCTAGTACTTTATCATGAGCTGAAAAGATAAAATCAAAAGAGAGGCTAAATATTATGCATGGGATGAGCCACATCCAAGGAAATATTGTTTTCATAAAATTATTAGGCGATGTGTGCCTGATGATGAAATTCCCTCTATATTGAATTTTTGCCATTCTTTTTCGTGCAGTGGATACTTTGATGCCAAAAGGACAGCCCGTAATGCTTTTGAATGTTGTTTGATTTGGCCTAAACTATTTTATGATGCTTATATGTTTTGTAAGTCTTGTGATTGATGTCAAAGAATCGTTGGTTCGGGACTAAAAAATCAAATGTCGCTCACAAATATCCCCGTATGTGAAATTTTTTACGTATGAGGGATCGATTTCATGGGACTTTTTCCTTCATCTTTCGGTAAGACATATATTCTAGTAACAATGGATTATGTTTCAAATTAGGTTAAAGCTAAGGCTACTTATATCGATAATGCTAAATTTTTAGTCGATTTTGTTAAGTCTCATATATTTTCTAGGTTTGGAGTGCCTAGAACAATAATCAGTAATCGTGGAACTCATTTTTTTACCGAATTATTGAGGCTTTACTGAAGAAATATGGTGTTACACAACGAACTTAAACGGCATACCATCCCTAGACAAGCGGACAAGTTGAAATCCCTAACTGCAAAATGCAATCAATTTTTTAGAAAGTGGTTAATCCTAACAGAAAAGTTTAGAGTTTACATTTGGATGATCTGTTATGGGCATACAAGATAAAATATAAAACTCCTGTTGGTATGTCACCGTAAAGATTAGTATTTCGAAAAACTTGTAATTTACCTATAGGATTGGAACATAAGGATTACTGGGCTATGAAACAATGCAATTTGGATTTAATTGAGGCTGAAACTCATTGAAAATTATAATTACCAGAGTTGGAAGAGATACGTAACGATGCTGATAAGAATGCTAAAATTTATAAAGAAAAGACTAAGACCTTTCATGATAAAAACTTAACTAGAAAAGAATTTTCCATCCGTCCAAAGGTCCTTCTTTATCATTCTAAACTAAAGCTCTTTCCCGGTAAATTACGGTCTCGCTAGATAGGTCCATTTGTTGTTACTAATGTTTTCTGACATGGTACAGTAGAAATTCAGAGTTTAGACACTTTTAAAGTGTTTAAAGTTAGTAGGCACCGATCTAAACCGTATTATGAGAATTTATAGGTTGAAATTGTGAAAGAAATTAAATTAACCGAGTCAGTTTTCTATGAGTAAGTAAATTAATTTTTTTCCGGTTTAGCTAAGATGACATTAAAGAAGCGCTTTTGAGAGATATCTCAAAATGTATTTTAATTTAAGTTGTTTCACTTTTATTTTATTTTATTTACCTAAATTTTCTAAAAAAAGATTAATTTTTTATCTTTTATTTTTTTACACAGCTTACGTTTTGCTTCTTTTTTTATTTACTGTTATTTTATCTTCAAACTTTCAAAAAACTTAAAAAAATAATAAACTAGTAATCTTAGTTCAATGCAGGAAGAAGTCCTCCTCCTGTATTATGCCTGTCACTATAAGAACAGGTGTAACAACACAAGTCCAAGTCACTGTAACTTTTTTAATTTCATTTGTTTTAATTATTTCAATTTATTTTTATGTCATTTGTTAGTTTAAATTATTTTATTTTATTTTGATATAAAAAAATTTATACACAGTTTTATTATTATTATTTTGTTTTATATTTATTGTTTTTAATAAACATCTCTGTTTTAGTTTGTTGGTGACCCTTTTTTTTTTCTTTCCCCCAATTAGCAAATCCAAAGCCACAGAATCAACACGCGCCTCCATTTTAATCCCATCACGTCTCCAATTCATCTACCATACTATCCTTCAACCAGTGAAGCCCCACGCTCGTCAAGCATTCCACTCCCTATGTCAATGCTTCTAACAACCACACAATTGTCATCCACTCCTCCATAGACAAACCCACTTCCTAGACATTCAAACTCTCTAGCTCTCAACCTCCCACTCTCTGGCTAAGACTACTGCACCAATTCCGTAGAAACCAAAGCAACCCCATGCCATCCAACTTTCCCAATCCCTACAAGTAACAAACATACTCCCCAGCGAAGACCATCCAGTTTTTCCCTCAACAGACAACACCAAAACTATCCTCCTCTCAAGCCACGCAAATCCAAGCAAATCATCCTTTACCATAGCCATACAACAACCCATAAATTAACCCACACCCCAACAATGCCAAGTTCCCCAAGCAACCACTCTGAAGATGCCTCTGAGCCCTTCATTCGAGCATCCTAACTCACCCACCAACGTTCCTCTCAAGACTAACTGACAAGGTGTTTGAGAAATTGTTTGAGAAAAATTGCAACACACTAAATATAACTTCCTTATCCACTAAACACCATTAACTTAGAAAACCCCATCCTATAGAACCTAGCTTCTAACAAAAAAATGCAACCTAGAGGCTCAAATTGTCTCAATTCACCATGCCCAACCAAACAATTGTACCAATATTGTTCTCCATCCAACCCCATTCATGTTGAAGACAATACATCATCACTTTCTTTTGCAGATTCTCCACCATTATCCATAGCTACACAGCCACTTTTAGCTCTAAAGGACTCTGATTCCTCCAACGCAAATGAGGTCCATCCACAAAAAGAAGTAGCAAAAAAGGTGGTAAGCTCGTCGTAAACTATCGAATAATAAAATACCTAACTTCCCAAACTATGTAGTAATGGTGAACTAGGGTCGAACCACAGAGAGTTGGAATACAACTGCTATTTCAAATGTTGTAATAAAAAGAAAAGAAAACACTAGGAGTATATGAAAGAAAAATAAGCTAAAGTGTAATGAATGTAAACAAAAGACCACACAATGCAAATTTAAACAATACTAATAACAATAGTGCAAAAGTGGGTTAGAGATATCTTTGGGATATTGGGATGATCATTGATCCTCGAATCTAGACAAGAGGTACTTTAGTTATAGTGTTAGACTATAGGCTAGAATAAGCTCTCAAACCCTCAGTTCCTCTAAATCAGACAAATCTAAGAAGCTTTAGAAATGACCCTATCCCCATTTATAACCTAGGACAAGATCTTTAGATTTAATAGTTAAGGCCCTTTAGGTATTAAGGAATGACTAACTTAGGCCACCAGTTCACAAGCTCGGATGGTGTAACGTAAAGGTATAGGACCCTAGGATAGTTGATTAAGTGTCTTAACAAATTCAACTAACCTATTGCTACTTTCAGGAATTGCTATGGACTAGTGCATATCATAAGCTCAACTATAGATTTTGGATTAGGAAATTACTTAAAGGGTGATCAATCCTAGAGATAACTCTTAATTCATGAAAATTAACCTAAGTCCCAAACCAACCTAAACAAACAAGCACCAAATTAAGCATACTCCAACACCATTCTCACAATTTTCGTCCGTTAATCCTTTTAATATCTCCAAACCCGTAAGAGAACTAGCCACACATGTTTAAACTACCTAAAACAAATATTAAATGCGCATAAATCATTCTTAATTAATTAAAACAAAATATGGAAAATTTAAAACAGAATTGAAGACTTAAACTAACACAAACTTAAGTTAACTAAGCTATTAATTAATTAGCTAAAACCTACTTCAACAAGTATAAATTTATTATTCTAACCAGTAATTCCAGCACCTATTACTTGAACAAAAGCTAAAATTACTTGAATTACGTCCTACAAACAAGCATAAATGTTTCGTTACTAAACATCGATGAACTAAGGAAATTAAGAATAATCAAAACACCATGGCATAAAACTTCATCCAATCTGATTTTTCATTAAAATAAATATGAAAAATGTTAAAATCCAAAGCTTAAGCAAGTAAGATAAAAGCTGGAAAATTAACACTAATATAAGAAGTCAAAATTTAACACTTTACCTAATGGAGACTTAACTTACTTAAACTAATAGGCAATTAACTAAAATCTAATTAACCAAAACTTAACTTAGCAATCTAAATAAAAATTCCAGAATATATAATTTAAATAAAATTTAAAATTTAATTACCTAAAACCTAAGAAAATGCATAAAGATTAACTACTAAACATAGATGAACTAAACACATTAGATATGATTGAAACTTCATGAAATAAAACATCAAACAAATTACTATTTAGACATAACAAATCTAGAATTATAAAACTCAAACCTTAAACAAGAGTAATAAAATATTGAAAATGTAAATTGACAAACTCCATTCTTATAAATAAACATAGTTTCAAATATTGACAACAAACTAACTATAATGAAATAACTAAACATTAGGAAATTAAAACAGTGATTCAACTTATGAAATCACTAAACTAAGAATTGAATCAAATTAATTAAACTAAGAACTCAAATAACAAAACAATAGGAAGTATCATTCCGTCAAGAGAAAAGGAAACATAAATGCAAATGCAAATGAACATTCGGACAAGAACTAAACAAGACAATGAACAAATGAGATGAGGCATGAATGATAGCTGAATTTTTTGACTAAAGTACTTCCTAAACACATTGCTACATTAGTTCATAGCTACCTCCTCATGGCTGTATCCCCTCATTGGTGAACTTGAGGCTTGCAACGGTCCCTCTTAATCAAACAAAGTGTTTAAGCCGAAATCTCCGTGCGTAGCCATTATCCAAGACCAATTGAAGCTTCTTACTTTCTCCTTTGCAAGCAACTTTGGCAACCATCTTTTTTGACCTGGGAGAGCTCTCTCCTTTGCAAGTTGTTGCTACCAACACTCCTACTCTCTAGGCCTTCTAATGATGTCACGAACATGCTCCCTTTGGTAAACTTTTAGCTCTCACTTAAAACATGGACAGCTCATATTTATTTTTAGGCAAGTTACAGTCATTATCCTCCTCTTTTTTCCAAGATTTTTTTTTCTTTATTTATGCTACCACTTGTCTCCAAGTAGGGCTGCATGATGACTTTAATTGATGAAGCTTTGTGAGTGACTTTCCAGCCCTCTTCAAGTTGATTTGCTCCTTTCTTTAGGCCATGTGATGATGTCATTTAATGAGCTGATGGAAGGCTTTCTAAAGGCATGTGAGCTACATCATTTTTGTAAGAAAAGAAGGCTAAGTTGCTGACCTAATCAAGCTCTCTTTTTTCCTCTAATAATTCACACGTATGCTGCCATTTCAATGTAAGAAAGGATTCCACTTAACCGTGTATGGTGGGGATAGTTGGATGTGCATTTTTGGGCCATCTCTCTACATTGTTTTAGACAGGCTGATGAAGGACTTTAGATGAAGTTTTTGGTGCTCCAAATGAGCTACAAATTATGTTGTTTTGAAGGCTTGCTTAAACATCAATCAACTGTATTTTTTATAGCTTTAAGTGTTGTTTAATGCTCTACAATCTCTAGTCATTTTATGATTTTAAACTGGGTGCATTTGGACACCACTTAGACATCAAATTACTACTGTATTTTATCATCAATTGGCTATCCATAGGCTGCATTTTGGATAGCTACAAGTGATGATTAATGTTCCAAAATGGTGCTCTAATTAATGTCATTTTTGGACAGCATTTTCATACTCCTATCTAAACCATTTTGAGCTTCAATTATCCCTTTATAAGCCATCCAATTTCAAATCCATTTTGTATAAATCAAGATGGCTTTAATTGTTTCAAAATCTTAGTGATTTAATTTAAATTTTGTATTCCATCATTGAACGTAATCTCAAAATTAATAGGAACATCAAATGAGCAATTTAACAAAAAAAAGGGAATAAATTCAAATGAAAGAACATATCAAAATATAACAAAATTCATTCCTATCACAAACCCCATATAAACTGCCATATCACTCGACCATTCAGTTGAGGATTCTTGGCTTAATTCTTCTTGTTTTCAACAACCTTCACATTTTCCTAGTCAATAGTATCCTGAGTGTATAGACGAGCGTATCTCAAGTTAGATGGATCATCCTGATTATTCTTGACTTAATAAGGCTGCATTCATTTCACATTTAGAAAATCCATCTCACCCTGAACATGATAAAAAAACTATGGAGCAAATTTTAGAATCGATTAGGGAAACTGGTCATGTAGAGCTAATGGAGCTAGCAAGTGAGAGTGGTGAGTCAATATCAACTTTAGGTAACCCAATTTTTGACATTGTTGACTGTAAGCATCAATTTAGAGTCGTTAAAAATAAGATAGATGACGAGTCCAAGGTAGCATTTGAGAGTATAAATTTCATAACTGTTATAGCTTTTGATTCGCGAGCGGACCTTATATGCTTTGCCTTTTTTCCACGATGCTTTGTTCAAGGTAGTCATTTTGAACTCAATACCCTTCTGATTGGTATATGAAACTTTCCAAAATTGGTTTTTCATTATTCAAAGCATGAGCATGAGAAGTAAGGTGTTGGACCAAAACCTAGGTTGAAAATTCCCTGACGCTAAGATCTAGCTAAAATACTTAAAGAAGTACTTTTTGGGACGCAACTTAATCATAGAAGTAGGATCTCCTGTGCTTTCAATAAAGTTGGTATGCTTTCAGCATGCTTTTGATGTGTTTTCTTTTAGTATGTTTGTTTTTAGTTTTGTGTATTTTTTTCCCTGGTGTTTTGCTATTTTTTCTTTTATTTTTATATAGCTACAATTCACATCAATGGAGAGCTTTCACAATCACATATTTGTCCAGGTGTATTTACTTTCTTTCTCTCTCATTTTATACTTATTTGTTAAATTTATAAACATTAGGGACAATGTTCAATTTAAGTATGGGGGAAGGATTTGCTAGTTGATCACACTTGAGTATTTATTGTTCGATAGTATGTCAATTTATCGATTTTCTTTTACTAGTCTATAATTTGTGGAAACTTTTTTCTATTTTGATGTATATTATTGTCCATTTTTTCTTTTGAATTTAATTATTTTGACAATTTGAAATGATATATGATTAATTTTGACTATTAATGACTAAATGACTATTAATTTTTACTATTAATGACTAAATGCCTTTAACTCATTTTATAATTTGGATAACGGATACTTGATGATTCGAATGATATTCCACATATAAAATTAAACTTAGGAGTCGTTTCATTGAGCTTTTGGATATGTTTTTTAGTTGTAGTTGTTGTATTTTTGTATTGGGTTTTGTGTATTTTTATAAATTTTTGTGTTGTCTGTTTTGATTTCTGTCCTGTATTAGAGTGTTTTTTTTTTCGATTTTTGTGATTTCTTTATTGATTTTTGTGTGTAAAAATTCTGAAAACCAAATCCTAAAACTAAATCATTTTCAAACAGCCCCTAAGTGAACATTGTTTCCATTTTTCCTTTTTTTGGGGCAATTTCTTTTTCCGGTTTACTGATATTATGCATGTCAGTTCTACAAAGAAATGCTGTTGCAATTATTGGAAAACATACAGATATTTCTTTGATCACTTAAATGGATCTTCATTCTTGATTCCGTCTGCAACTTTTCCCTCTTAGGTATTGCCACTTCATGATTGTCATACATCTTTTCATATCTTTGTTCAAGTCCACGCCTTGCAAAAGATAGAAAAGGGAAATCAACCTTGGAAGTGATTGTTTAATTGTTTATGCAATTGAAAATTTTGGAATAAATGAATAAAAGATTATAAGAAGGATGCACAGGTTTGGAGCATGGAATGATCTAATTTTCGAGTCTTTTGAATGGTACAGGACAATGGGGAGAAATTCACTAGCCTCTTGACTGCAATTAGTGCTTATGCAGAAGGATTCTCGGCTGATAGAATCATTAGAAGAACTTCATATTTGTGGAAAAAGCTTGAAGCTCGATGAATAGTACTGCAGTCAACAACTTGAGCAGTCATATTGTCATATAACAGTACGCGTTGTCCCAATAACTTAGTGAGGTCAGAACTGAGTGTACAGGTTTGAACATCCAATCCTTTTTTTGTAGTATTCATAATTTTGATCCTTGGATTGGAATTCCTAGAATATGTTCATTGGAAAATGTCCGTGGCATTTGGAGGGATACAAGAAAGAAATATGTAATAGAAAGGTGTTATCTTTAGACATATTTATTCCTCAAACAGAGGCATTCAGGATAATTCTGGAGTTTAATGAAAAATGATTTTATCACTGCTTGACTTTTCCAACAAGCATGTATGACTTCCAGACTGCGGTTCTCACCAACTCAGACCCTCCCCAAGCAGCCTCAAGCTCCTCCACCGTCTCTTCAGGCAACAACACCACTCCTTCCTCTGCAGCTGTCTGAACTTGAGGCCATGACCTCAAAAACCCCATTAATCCTTGGAAAGACATGTCTGTTGGCATGTCCAGCTCTAATGGCTGCCCCTCACACCCTAACCCAACGCTTTCAAATGGAAATGGAAGTGTCCTGTAGCCCTGAAAAGAACAGAGTCCATTGTGGCTCAGAAAAGGAAGGGCTCTCTGGTAGAAATGGTGGACTATCATGTCGACTTGAGGGCTAACTTGGAGGGGATAATATGTCCATACAGCAATAACACCGTCAGGCTTTTTAAGCAAGCGATTAACAAGGCCATAGAACCGCTGCAAGTCGAACCAGTGGATAGCTACAGCTACTGTAATCAAGTCCACGGAGTTTTCACCTCCTATTAAGCTCACAAGCTCGTCGTCCGCCATTGATAATGGAGTGTGAAAGTATTGAACTTTGGGATGTGGGGTTGCATGTTTCAGCTGCTCCTCACTTATGTCAGTTGCAATCACTTGCTTGAAATGCTCTGCCACCTTCAGACCATGGAAGACACCAAACATAAAAACGGTTCGTATAAGTTCCACGAATTTCTATCTGCTAAATATAAACAAATATAATTTGGCAGAAACTATCATATTAACCTTATTATTTTTGTTAATGTTTGAGTAAGATTCTATCATTTCAAAATGTTCAAAATGGATCTTAATATTTTATAAATATTAAAAATTTTTAATATTTTATAAAAATTTTAAAAGAATCATAACGTTTAAAAAAAATTTAATAAGATTATTATTAATTGTGGTTTTTATATTGATTTGGTGTGTTTTTTATTTTTGTGTTTTTTTTAGTTTCTATACTTTATTAGTGTGTTATTTTTTCGATTTTTTTAATTTTTTAATTTTAAAAAATAAGAAATAAAAATTCAAAATAAAAATTATACCAAACATGATTTAAGATTTTTTGAACGTTTTTTAAACGTTAGACCTTGACGTGAACATTCTAAAATGTTAGCGTCTAACATTTTAAAACATTTGAACACTTTTTACCCATATAATTTCTTGCATAAAATGAAGTAAAGGAAGGAAGGATAGGAAGGAAGGGAGGAGAGACTTAACACCAAGAGCAGCCTGACCATTTCCACTACCAACATCCCAAGCTAGAGAGTGGTGATTTGAGAGAGCTGCCAGCCATGAAAACCATTCTTTTGGATAGCTTGGCCTGCCCTCCTTGTACAAGCCTGCTACTCTCCCAAATGTATCACCCATTATTTTGTTAACTCTATTGTTTCCTTTCATTTCATGGAATACCTGGCTATTTATAGTCAATTTCATATATATAATAATAGGAGAGGTTTACAATTTTAAAATTTAACTACTATTGGACCGTCATATAGTGAATAAAAATAAATAAAAATTGGTGTTCAATTCAAGGTGGCTCAGTAATTTTTATTAAAAGAGTAGAAACAAGTTCCAAGACATATCAGTAACCTTTCTAAAAAATAAAACCATGGCATGTGACAGATCTTATCTCGATAGGTAAAAATCTTCGAAATCTAATTGAATGATTTAATTTTTAATTTATTGTTTATAATTATTTTTTATTAATTATTTCGCTAGATAAGATTAAAGATTGCAATTGAATGATGGGGGTCTACGAAAGCCGACTATCTTATGTTCATACTTTATGCACTTGAATTCGGTAAATAAGACATGAGATTATTGAATGTTTTAATCGGTAAAAGTCAACTAATTTAATTGTAGATTATATTCTATTTGTTCACATTTGATCATTTTTAAACATATTAACGAAAACCACGAGGATTTAACAAAAGATGTAGACAAAATGATCGTAGTTGGATGATAAGAATTATAGGTTTAAAAAATTAATGATATGAAAAAAGAATTTGTGTATTTTATGATCCCTGATTCATATCATTCTATAATTGATTTCTTCTTAAATGCGTAATATATTATTAGATTTGTCTTTCTATATCTTTAAATTTTTAACCTATAACTCTTGTATTCAGTTATTTCTTTTTGTTTCCTAGCTATTTCTTCTTTAAATACTAATGTTTATTGCTGGTGGAGATTAAACAATAATGATGAGAGAAAAGCAAGTTTCTCAGCTATAGACAGGTACCCACCAAAAAGTTTTGAAACAAAAATAAAATCTTTGTTTCAACAATTTACGAATGTTTTTTTTAAATAAAAGACAAGCATATTTTTAGTTTTTCACATTTAACTAATTTTTTAATTCAATCTTCTACTTTTAATTTTTTTTATTTGAGTACTACACTTTTATGATTATACTTAAATTAGTCTTTTCATCAGTTAAAATTGACAAAAGGCTGATCTGAACAAAAAAATAATTGCATGTAATGACACATTAGCATAACCAAAACACATCTTTTTAATTTAATGAATTATCAATCAAAACGACGTCGTTTCATTTATTTTCAATCCTCCACCTATAATAAATTTCTTAATTTAGTCATTCACCTTTAATATTTCTTATTTGAGTACTCCTTTTTTATGATTATACTTAAATCAATCCTTCTATCAGTTTAAATTGACAAAAGACTAATCTGAACAACTTTTACGATTATTAGGCCACATCACCAATTCTTTTCCCCCAAATAACTTCACTTATTGAATCACATTAAATTCATTTTATTTATGAGGAAAAGAAAACTAAGGATTTTACTGTGAATTTTTTAAATAAAACAACGTCGTTTTGATTGATAATTCATTAAACCAAAATAACGTTGTTTTAGATGTGATAATATGACTCAATAAATGAAGTTCTTTTTTATCCAGATCAATCTTCCATTAATTTAAACTGATGAAAGAACTGGTTTAGGTATAATCGTAAAAGTAAATTACTCAAATAAGAAATATTAAAGATGAAGGACTGAATTAAAAAATTTGTTAGAGGTGGAAAACTGAAAATAAATTAAATGACGTTGTTTTAATTGATAATTCATTAAATTAAAACGACGTCATTTTGGTTGCGATGGCGTGGTTCAATAAATAAAGTTATTTTTATCCAGATTAGCCTTCCGTCAATTTTAACTGACAGAAGGACTGGTTTAGGTATAATCGTAAAAGTGGGGTATTCAAATAAAAAAAATTAAAGGTGGAAAATTGAATTAAGAAATTGGTTAAATGTGGAAATCTGAAAATATATTTGTTCTTTTTAATAAATACCAAAAAATTCGTGAAGGATAGAAATAAAATTTTCTTTTCAATTTTATTAATAGTCCTTATGAAAAGTTCAAAAGACAATGAAATAAATAAGAATCAAATTTTTTTTAAAAATACATTATTAGTATATTTACGTGATAAATAAGAGTTAAATTTTAGCTAAGCATTTTATTTGAACAAATATACAGTCAGAATGAATGATTTTATATTTATTACTCATTCTTCCTCCCAAGT
The DNA here is from genome assembly GCA_028565735.1 of Pinacopodium congolense. Taxonomy (NCBI): domain Eukaryota; kingdom Viridiplantae; phylum Streptophyta; class Magnoliopsida; order Malpighiales; family Erythroxylaceae; genus Pinacopodium; species Pinacopodium congolense. The sequence continues at coordinate 14,792 of JAOXYD010233449.1, forward strand.
TGAGATTGATCATTAAGATAGATGAGGGGAAACTAATGAGTTCAGATATTAATGAACTTTATACAAGCATTATACATTG
>JAOXYD010233459.1:0-17777 GCA_028565735.1 Pinacopodium congolense
ACTTATTATATTTGACATTTTTTAATTTCAAATTTCAAAATTTTAAATTTGGAAATAAAAATTTGAAATTAATAAAATAATAATTATGGTTAAACCGACAGTAAACCGTCGATTAAACCGTAACCAGCGGTTCTTAAACCATAACTTAAACCGTGCACTTACGATTAGGTTAAGGTTTATAGATTTTCATAAACCGTAACCAGCGGTTTATTAACCGTGGTCAGGCCTACTCTAGGGTTTTAAGCATTGTGAAATATTAGGATTTTTTTAAACTTTTGTGTAAATTTTAAGGACTAAAATAAACCTTCAGTTGTTTCTTTTTATTCTCTCTTTTACATTGTTAAATACAGCTTTCCTTTTCTTGTTTTTAGTCTTTCTATTTTTTTCTATCCATTTTGTCCAATTAATTCACATTTGCCAATCTACTTTTGTAAGTGATTATACAATATATATATATATATGTATATATAATAACAAGTGGGAATGATTGTGAAAATAGTTACTTGATTGTGTGATGGATTAGCTTTATCTCCTAATTTTTAAAAATCACTTTCAAGTTATGCAAAACTAATTTTATGATCATTTATTGCATTGTTGCTAAGAAGTCATTGATGACTACATGTAATATTAATCCCTTGCCTCTAACAGGATTGGGTAATTATTTACTCTTATTTAAGATGAGTTATTATACTTTAGGTGTCTTTGCATTATACTATGATAAAAAGAGACCTTAATATGAAAGCTTATATGTTAAAAATGTTTATCGACTGTTTCTATGCTTATATTTAGAATACTTGACGTAGAATAAAATCAAATTAATGAGACAGGATGCTATCTTAATAGATCTCTTTATGAAAGTGGAGACCAATTGTATTTATTGTAAAATTAAGCTTTTTTTAGAATACAATATTATTTTTTGTATAAAATAGTGGCATTTTTTCTATATTAAAGTTATATTTCTTGTATAATAAAGAGATGTATTTCGTACAATATAGTAGTATATTTTATATAATCTGTTATGCATATTTTGATAGAGTTATATAATCTTTTACATGTGTTTGAATAATGTGGTTATCCTAATATGAGTGGTATTTATTGTTGTATGAATGGCATTTTTTATAGTTAAAAGTGGTATATTTTCTATAATATAGTGACTTTTTTGTTTAATGTAGTGGTATGTTATTTTATAATATGTGATGTATATATTTTGTATAATGTGTGAGGTATTGTTTGTTTAAAGTTGTATAATTTATTTCATGTCTTTCAATAATATGGATAACTTAGTGTAAAGAAGTATTTATTGAAGCATTTTTTTTGTTAATGTAGTTATATTTTTTTAGCAATATAGTGGTATGTTTTATATGATGTATTAGTTTTTTTTTTTTTTTTGCATAATGTAATGATCTACTATGTTATGATATATATATATATATATATATTGTAATATAGTGATGTAGAATGAGAAGAGTTTTTTTAGATGTGATGACTCCATTTAATCACGTGAAGAATATTAAGATGAAGGTGGTATTGAAAATAGGAATGGCATTTGAAAAGATGATACTTGATTTATACCAAAATTATGCTAGGTGGGTTTGCATTTTCTAAAAATGACAAAGGAGAGTTAAAGGGCAAAACATTTATTTGTCATTGACAATGGTTGAACAAATCACAACAGATGCATAAAATGAAACAAAGATCATATGGAAGAATTGGTTGCAATGCTTGTGTCTATTGTTATATGTTTAAAGGTATTTAAACTATAATCAAGTTTGAAGACGTACATCAACATTATTTGATTTAAGATAATGTGAATTTCATGAGCCAACATCAAGGCATGAGTAGTTAAGGAAGACATCGATTAAAATTGAATGATAGTTGTAAAATTAGGCTATGGATTTATATACGTTAAGTTATTACTAGCATGGGGAGGGAAGATATGAAAACATGACAAGCTTACAAAAGGATTGTCTTAATCATATAAACATGTTGAGATGAGTGAGGATAGAAAAAGGATAATTTAAAGTTGTGTATAAGATATTCATTAGAATAATAAGAAAATAATATGAGAATTTTTTACAATGTTGATTATGATGACTGAGGAAGGTTTAAAATATTTTCTTAAGAGATGCGGTGAGTTAGGTAGCTTATTTTAAATTTAGTGATGTGGTCATCTTTGATATCATAGATCTTGAAATACCAAATATTATTTGCTCCTTTCATCTATGTAAACCATTATAGATAGTCTACTTTTACTTGATTGTACACTATTAGGCAGTAATATGACTGCTATTTTTTACGTTCCTTTTTGTATATGGCTAAAGTGTATGATTTTTGCTTAGTTTTGTGCTATATTATAAATATACGAATCATAATTTTGTAGTATGATTGATATTGTTCCCAGAAGAATTAGGATTAATCACCTAACAACTTGAGATGTACTTTGTTTCAGGCACAAAATATAATGGATGAAATTGAAATTAGACTAAATTGAAACAATTTAATAATTTAACAAATAAAGATGTAGTAAACTTGAAAATCAATAATAAACAATTGGAATAACTTCTATCTTTATTTTGCCTCTCTCTTACCCTATTAATTCAACTATATTTGACCCAAGATATTTTATATTTTTTATTACACTCTCTCGAAATCTAACTAAATGTCCATAATCAAATTATATAGGAATTGAATTGTAATCTCTCGATCCCTCAAAACTCTTCCTAACTATCTAACTAGTTTTGAAGCAATCTTATAGGAAATTAATTAATTAATTAAAATCCCTCTTCAATTAACTATTAATATGATGCTTATATGCTTATTAGGGTATCAACTCTCATTTTGCCACCTAACACTAATGTCCTAGTCCAATCTTTCGATTTAAATTAATGAATATGTTCAATAAACATCACAATCGCATATGCATTAAATCAATATGATAAGAGTTTAACAAAATAATTTAAGAGTAATTCTTATAGAAAGGTTAGCAATCCACAATGTAAATAAGCCCCCAATAATCATATTCATCATATAAAAAGGTATAATAGAAAAGAAATAAGAAGTTAGAAGCAGCTTGGTGATCCTTCTCTTCTAACCCTTATGCAAAAAATCTAGAAAATTGATTTGATCTCAATGAACTCCTTGTTTGATCTTGTTTTCTATTGTGAGCAGCCTGCAAAACTTGTTCTTTTCCTCTTTTAGGATATTTCCTAACACTCCTTGAGTTTCCAAGACATCTTAGTTCCTAAAACACTTCAGAAAACCCGAAAACATGTGTAAAATCATGTGCCTAGATAATTATAAATCCCATGATCATGGCAGAGAAGCTTCAAAAAAATCATAGTCCTTCTGTCAGGTGGCTTGCTTCTTTAAGTTGCTCTCCTTATTTTTTTCAACTTTTAACTCTTCTCGGTCTTTTCACTATAACTTCTTCTTTGCTCTTCCTTTGGCCTTGAAATTTTGTGTGGAACTCAATAAAAATATGTTCTTGGTCTTGAAATTGATTTCACATTAATTTCATCTCCAAAATTCCATACAATTTTGCCTTAAAGTCACTTACAATTGAGCTGTCATTTATTTCAGCTTCTTTTACTCTTCTCTTAACACACTCTTTAAGGCATATCCTATGACCTTGAGATTTGGTGTAGGAATTCATAACTTGATGCTCTAACTCATAAAATTTATTTCCCATCTATTCTAAGTCCAGAAGTGTATTAAAAGTTTCACCAAAGTCCTGTATATAAATAATCATCCAAAACAATATAAGCAACATTTTATTCAATAATTAATCAAATGTGCCCCCTAAATAACATGGAATTACCTCTCAAGCCTAGGATAATCATTATGAAATCATGCCTAGAAGATATATAATTAAAGTGTTATTAAGCACCCCCCACACTTGAATTGTTGCTTGTCCTCGATAAATGACTTAAACATTCACTCAAAATAACACCAATAAAGAGTTGAAAGTTAAGTGAGTAAAAATAAAAATCAATAATTGCATTTGATTTAGCTCACAAATCACAATTTATTCATAAAAAAAACTTTATTATCACACACAATCACACTATTAGTAAAGAAACAACCCTTATGCATAGTATTAAGTACTTAAGAAGAATGAATCATCATGTAAAATCAGTCAAGGATGTTTGAAATAAAAAACATAACACAACTTATAATTAGAGCATTTTTATTTAGTTGTCACCTAGCCTTTTGACGGAAAGGTGCGCATCTTGTAGGTTACACCCTCAATTATTTAGCTAGAATACTATTTTAGTTTGTTTGGGATGTTAATTAACCTTTTCATGCGAAGGTACACGACTTGTAGGGCAAACCTCCAATTACTCAACTAAGTTATCTCACACCAATACCACTCATTAACTTCTTCTTTTTATGTGAAGCCAGCGAAGTTAAAAGCATTTGCTCACTTTAATTAATCACATATGTATTTTTCTTCAATTCTTAATGAAAACAACTCATTCCACCTTCACACAATAATCATACAAAAGGTCCTAAAAAACATGACATTATACATATGAGTCCTCAATACTACATGCAAATCACTCAAAAATAAAAAGAAAAGGAAACAATTGTTGGTTAGAAATCATTCCTTGTTCAATGTCACACAATAAAAAACATGATGAAATTAAAATACCAAAATTAATCATTAACTCCTAATTTCAATAATTTTAAGACTAGACATCCAAGTTATTCCCATTCAACCAGTAATAATCAGTATGTGAATAAATGACAAAGCATGCTTAAACTTATCTTCACCCCTACACTTAAACTAAATTGTACTCAATTTAAAGGAAGAAAGCAAATAAAGCATAAAAAATATTAAAATGGAAAAAGAACTTGACCCATGTGAATAGTGAAGTTCAATCTTTAGGCATAGCTTAAGAGATTTTATTCCATTCCATATGACTTGAAGATGTTGGAGAAAGGAGATATAAGCTTGTTTTATCTTGGTTTCAAAGTGAAGTCCATAAGCATATCAACAAACCTATAATCAACAAGATACAACATCAAGTATGTATTTGACTAATTAACATAAAGAAATCTTAAAAGAAAATACCCAAAGATAACTTAAAGATCAAAATTGCAATAAACAATCACATAAACTTATGAAAACCTGTTTAAGAACACAACATACTAATTTTATGGTCACCAGCTTGACCATTCCTCATTCTTAATATTATCAAATAAGAGAAAGGAAAGAGATTTTTCCCTTTCTTTTAGGGGAAATTCTTTAAGATATAAGTTGCCATGATACCCAATAGCATTGAACATTTTTCCTTTGGAATCTTCCAACCTGAAAGTCCTATACTTGTAAACTTGAGCCACTTCAAATGGTCCTCTTCCCCTACACTCGAGTTTACTCATAAACAACTTTAACCTTACCCTAATCCTCCTCTTACACATCTTAACTACCCTCTCCTCTTGTTACAAAGTCAAATTGTTAGAAATAATAATGGGTAGTATTTTTTTCCTCACCTAAATATGCATATCTTAAGTGTGGAAGTAAAGATTTCATCTTGAGTATGAGTGGTTTCAAAAAAGACAATGGAATATGGAAATTTGTTCTGACCGAAAGTTCCTGTCTTGTTTCTACACCCAACTCCTCCTCCTTTTTAACCTCTTCATCATCTTTATCATTTACTTTTTCAACATAATTCACCTCTTGCTCCTTAACACACTCTTCAATCATATATATTTTCATGTAAACACTACTCTTTTTGAGATCCTTCACTATCTTGCTTATGCTAAACTTAGCCTGCTCATCACCAATCCTAAGGACTAACTTCCCTTTATGTACATCCACTAATGCTCTTTTGGTATTCATGAATGGTATGCCAAGAATCAATGGATAGTTTGGGTCCTCTTTAAAATTTAGCACCACGAAGTCCACTGAAAGGATGAATTTATCCACTTTAACTAGCTCATCTTCCACCACTTTAAATGGCTTCCTTGTTGATTGGTCCACCAATTGAATGAGTATAGAAGTTAAATTCATGTTGCATAGCCCCAATTTCTTGAAAATGGACAAAGGCATCAAATTAATGCTTGTTCCTAAATCACATAAGCAATCAAAAAATTTAAGATTACGAACTACACAAGGGATATTAAAATTCCCTAAATCTTACAATTTTGATGGTATGTGACTGGTAATGATAGAGCTGCAACTCTTTATTAAGGATATTGTTTGCTTGTTGTCCCAAATCTGCTCGTTGGTGAAGATATCCTTAAGGAATTTGGCGTGCTTAGGCATGTCCTCAAAAGCATCCATAAAAGATAAGTTGATCTGTAACTTCTATAAGAATTTAACAAATTGTGCATCCATCAGGTTCTTCTTCAACATTTGTGGGAATGGAATTTTCGAGACATATAGTGGTGGTGACATGTAAGGTTTCTCTTCAATCTTCTCCTCCTTTTTTTAGTTTTTTTCCTTATGGGATTCAATCTTCCATTCAGTTGGTTCTTTTAATTCTTTCCCATTTATGAGCTTGATGGCCTTCAACTGCTCCCTCATATTAGACTTTGAATTGTTTGGGAGACTCAACACACTTCTTGTAGATAATGCACTGACTAGTGTTCTAAACTGAACTTCTAAATTATGGATGGAAGAGCTATTGTTCCTCGTAATTCGATCAAACTTTGCTTCCTTCTTCTTTTAACTTTCATCATAGCTTATGAACTTGGAGTTTAACACATCTATCAACTTGTCCATCTTTGTTTTCAATGATCCAAGGTTATCTTGTTAAAATTCTAGTGGGCCTTGTACTTTCATATGGTTTCCTACTTTGTTAATCTAAGAAAAATTTAGGTGACTCTTCCTCTCAGGATTATAAATGTTAGAATAGGGATTATTACCCCTTTTTTGCAATCCTAAGTAGTTAACTTACTTCATACCACTGTTGGCTATTAAAAAAATAATTAGTTATCATATGGACTCCTTACCCACACAACTCACATACATGATGTATCACCTTTACTAGATTGGAAGAAGTATCTTGTAATCTACTCAATTGTTTAGTAAGGATTGTTATTTAAGCTTGAAAAGCTGTTATTGAATCCATGGCAAGCACTCACTTTTACTCTTTGAAATTTTGTCATTTGATCCTCTCTCTTATCCGAAAATAGCTATTATTTTCCATCTCTTCTAATAGGTCATGTACAGCATCTATTATTTTTCTCATCAAGGAACATCTAGTTGTTGTATATATGGTTCCTCTTATATATGTGTTTACCCTATTGTACAATGTTTACAGTAAAAAAAATCCTTAGGTAAATTGTGGTGGGGATAACTCCTTAAATCTCTACCAAGCTTCATATACAAACTCCTTATCACTTTGTTGGAAGTTTACGATCTCCTTGATAATTCTTGTGATCTTTGTCAATAGAAAATAATTGACTAAAAAGGCTTACACCAACTAGTCCCATGTTGTGACTTTCTCTAGATTGAGAGAATTTAACCACGCTTTAACTCGGTCCTTCAATTTGAATGGGAATAGTCTCATATTTGCGACATCCTTTGACAACCCATTATAGCGAAAAGTTTCATATATCCCTATAAAATTTGTTAGATCTTCATTAGGGTCTTGATTGGCCAATTTATAAAACTTCACATTATTTTGAAGCATATTTAACAAAACTGTCTTGATTTTAAAGTTGTTAGCCTACACTAATAGTCTAATGATCCCTTGTTGATTTGCATTAAACTGAAATCTTATAAGATCCACGAGGGTCTTTTGGTGACCCCTTTAGTTCCTTCTTCTGCCATTGTTTAGTTTATCACTTCTTAGTGCTTTACTCTTCTAAGTTCCTTATCTGATTAAGTGATATTTGAAATTTTAGTATCAATAGGCTCTCTTGAACCCCTTGTCACTCTTTTGTTCATACATATGAAATCATACAAGAAAAAGTATCAAAATCAAAAAATCAAAATCACTCAAACTGAATAAGATACTAAAACAACTAATTCTCGACAATGGTGGCAAAAACTTATTTCTTTTGTTTTATGCTATACCATAAGTATATAGATCATAATTTTGTAGTATAACTGATATCTTTCCCATAATAATTAAGATTAGTCACCTACAACTTGAGATATACTTTGTTTAAGGAACAAAATATAATGGATGAAACTAAAATTAAACTAAATTAAACTAATTTAATAATTCAACAATTAAAAATGCAGTAAATTTAAGAAATCAAAGATAATCACTAAGATTTACTTTTGTCTTTATTTTTCCTTCCTCTTATCCTATTGATTTAATTGTGTTTGACCTAAGATATTCTATAGTTTTGATAACTTCTTTTGAGATCTAACTAAGTGTCCCTAATCAAATTAGATAGGCATTGAATTGCAATCTTTCAATCTATCAAAACTCTTCCCAACTATCTAAATAGTTTTGAAGCAATCTTCTAGGTAATTAATCAATTAATTAAGATCTCTGTTTAGTTAACTATTAATCTGATGTTTATAGGTCTATTAGGGTAACTCTCATTACGCAACCTAACATTAATTTTCTAACCCAATCTCTTGATTTGAATTAAGGAATATGTGCAATAAACATTACAAACACATGTGAATTGAATCAATATGATAAGAGTTTAACAAAATAATTTAAGAGTAATTTCTACAAAAAAGTTTAACTATCCATAATGTAAGCAAACCCCCTAATAATTAGATTTATCATACAAATAGGTAAAATAGAAAAGAAATAAGAAACTAGACGTAGCTTGGTGATCTTTCTATTATAGCCCTTTATAGAAAATCTGGAAAATTGTGTTAATCTTGGTTAACTCCTTATTTGACCTCGTTTTCTCTTGTTAATGTTGCATTCTAACTAAAGTAAAATAAATCTAATTCTATCCCAGATCAAACCAAGACAAGCACACCATATTAACAAGTAGTACAAAATGAAGTAAAACTGAGTAACATATCCAAGAGATCAAAGTGAAAAAATATCAAAGTAAACAATGTGTGATTACTCATTTAATCAACATTTTATTGAAGTGAAAAAGAATTTAAACTAGTAATGACAAAATAATAAAAAGAATGTAACCCAACAATGATTAAAAACTAGGACTTATCCAAAAGTAATAACTGGTCAAGGTTTTGGATTTCAATAGGTTAATCACTTACAAATGTGTGGTGTTATGCCTTAGTACCTACTTCATATAATTAAGATATGGTTAATGGTCATAGAAACATCTTATCTCTTTTAAACTCAAATTACCTACTTGGTTTGTAAATAACTTGGAATAAAAGACATGAAAATTAAGAAGCATAAATCTACGTTTGTTAAATTTAGGAATCCTCACACATGACTCTAAGGCTTGATCCACTCTTAGATTCAAATATGTTGCATAATTGATTCTCTAATAATTAAAAAATACTGTTAATAGAATTTCAATTACCTAATGTTTCAACCTAGGTGAACAAGCTAAATTGGAAGAATTAACCACTCAATTGATGTAAAAACTCATTCACTAAATCTATTCTCAATCTAAATACTCTTCTATTCTCAACCAAAGCAGATTACTCATACATATTAATTAATAAAAACAAAGAATAAACCAAATAAAATATATTCATTGAATAATATATGTAAAAAGAGTCAATATAAGTAGAAAAACAAAAATAACAAAAACCTAACACAAAGATGGTAACTCCCTTTTATATTTTATGAATTTTCGTCACTTTTATGCTCCTTCAAAGCCAAATCACTAAGAAAAATCAAATTGAAAAGAAAACAAAGTAGGAATGGATAAAAACCTAAGTAGATGGAATGTTTTATTGATTTTGATTCGTTCCTTGCTCCTTTTAGCACCAATTCACTCTAAAACTCCTTGAAAAATTTATTCTAGAATCATCATATACTTGAAATTAACAAGAACAACTCCCAATTAGGGTAGTTCATACATTAAATAGGTAAAAACATAGCAAATCATACATCAAAAACCAATGTATTTTAACCATTAATATAACTCCTATATTTGAATTATTTCTTGTTCTCAAACAACTCACTTAGGCATTAAAAAGAACATCTTCTAAAGATGATTAAAGGTTAACTGGACATCTCAACATAACTCATGCAATCAAATATGAACAATATCATCTAAGTTAAGGTTGATCATGGATTAACACATATGGTCATTATATATAACAAATTAGCTCTTCAAGCATAATACTAAATATCAAGAAACTCACAAATAACATTATGCAAATGTATCATAAATTGATCAATTAGTTCAAATCCTTATTTCACTCATTTAACTATGAAAGATCATGTAAAAGTGCTATCCAACTAATCATTCACATTGATTCACAATTCCACTCAATTTAGCTCATGCTTCTTTCAAACTTTAACACAAATATCAAAAATCAATCTTATATATAAAATGGACACATATAAGCACAAAGACATTCATGCACTTTATTGATTGATCATTTTAGATTGGTTGGGAGGTCACTTGGTCTTTTTTGTGAGTGATCACCTTATCATGAACACCCCCAATTATTTAACCAAATTACCTTACATCAACTAGTTACTAACACCACTCTTTAACTTCGACCTTTTTACGGTACTAAGCCAATAAAGTGAATTATTACTCGTTTATTCAATTTATACATTTATAAGAAAAATTGCATTCTACACATAAAACATCATAATGATCATCAAGTATGTATTTTACAAAGTCATGATACAAACCAAATGTCCTTGTTCGTCAATAGTTACAACTAATTGAATAAATTTTCAAAATTCTCTAAAATAATTGAATTCATTGTGTATATCGTAATTTTTACTCCATGTGCATACAAATCCAAATAAAGCTTCTTTTAACTTAGTATTATGGAAAAAGAATCAAGTCAACCATATATTCACAACTATAATTAAAAAAAACCATGATTAAACAAGAATTCGTCTATACTAACTATACTAATCACATGCATCACACCAAGATATATCAATTAACATTTAATCATCTTTAACATGACTTTCAATAGAATATCCAAGTTAGTTACTATAAAACTTACAAAAATACAAGTGTGTATTTCTCAGTATAATTGTTATATCATGCCCCCTAACTTAATTTAAACATTGTGCCTAATGTTCATAAAGTCGAAGTAAAGCACAAAGGGAAAAAAGAGAAAGGAAACTCCCTTTAAAAAGGACATCTATACACCCTTATAGCAATCTGTGACCTATAAAAGAACTCAAAATGACTAAAAGAAAGGAAAAGCATAAAATGAAATTGATAATGCAAACAAAATTAAAAGCTAAAATAAAATCCTAAGGCCCATGAAAAACACACCATTAAAAGATCAATGAGGGGATGTGGAAGCATCTAGAAAGAAGAGTGTTTCATCTACATCCTCCACCACCATGGGCATCAATAACTTAGCTCTTTAGCCATTTACCTTAAAAGGAGTCTCATTTTCTTTTCTTACCTCCAAAACCATAAAATGGGAAAAACCTTTTGTCACCTTGTATGGACCAGTCCACCTTTTCTTTAGCTTCCTTAGAGAAAGATGAAGACATGAGTTATAGATCAATACATAATTGACCACCCTAAAGTCTTAGTGTAAGAGCTTCTTGTCATACCATTTTTTCACTTGCTCCTTAGACAGCTTTGAGTTATGGTAAATGTCAGACCTAAACTCTTCAAGCTCATGAAGCTAAATAAGTCTCTTGATATCTATATAAGATAATCAAAGTTAAGAAATTTAGTGGCTTAATATACATGATGATTTAACTCAATTGGAAGATAGTAAGACTTTTCATACACTATCTTGAATGGTGGCATGCTTATGAATGTTTTAAAAGCAGTCCTATATACCCAAAGTGTATCATCTAACTTTAATAACCAATCTCGACTAGAGGCATTAATGGTATTCTCTAAAATTTTCTTCAGTTCCCTATTAAAGGCCTTAACCTATCTACTAGTTTGGGAGTGATGTGGTATAGCAATCTTGTTGGTCACTTAGTTAGTAAAGAATCAAACAGTTTGTTGTAAAAATGTGACCCCTTATCACAAATAATAGCCTTAGATGTTCCAAAATGTGTGAACATATTTCTTTTTAAAAATCTAAAAAAACCCATAACCTCATTTGTAGACAATGCTTTTGCTTAAACCCATCTATTGATATATTCTACTGCAACTAAAATGTATTGATTAGAATATGGCTTAAGGGACGATCCCATGAAGTTAATACTCCAAATATAAAAAACCTTCCAAACCAGAATGTTAGTTAATGGCATGTCACACTTCCTAGTTATATTCTTAACTGTTTAGCACTTATCAAAAGATTTAATAAATGCATATGTATCTATAAATAAGATAGGCCAATAGAAACCACACTTTAAGACTTTAAGTGTCATTTTAGTTGCCCCAAAATGCCCCCAATTTCTCTGAAATGATAATAATGCAAAATAGAGGACATTTCCTCTTTAAGAATGCAACACCTAACTGTCCCATCTACACAAATCTTATAAAGTAAAGGGTCATCCCATATATAGTGTTTTACTTCCGATAAAAAAATTATTCTTTTAAAAATAGGAAAAGTTAGAAGGAAGGATATTACTAGTAAGGAAGTTAATATAATCAACAAATAAGGGAGTGGTTATCATAACCATGACATGCTCATTAGGAAAAGTCTTGATGTCCTTTTTAGTCGTGCTCTCCATGATAGCTTTATCTAGCCTCAACAAGTAATCAGTTATGAAGTTCTCAGCCCCTTTTAATCCTTTAGTTTGATATTAGTCCCCTCTCTACCTATTATAATTGCCCACAAAATAGGCCTCTTCTAATCCTTGCGTGAATCGGTGCCTAACCTAACAATCTATAGATAAGTGGGAGTCTCCACCATAATTCTCACAGCTAGCACAACTCCTCACAAATAAGTTCACTCCTTCCTTAATACTGTGCATCAGACTATCCATCTCCTTTATCAAAACCTAGATCTGAACTAATAATGCCATAGAATTGTCCACTACATGAGTACTAGTAGGTCTTTTTGAATGCCTCTCTATATGGTATTGAAAAATATTCGTGGCCATCTCTTTAATCAACCTATAAGCCGACTCTAGCATCTTTCTCATCAAGTTTTCCCCTACTACTAAATCAATGGTACTTCTAGTTGATGATATCACTTTGGTATAGAAAATATCGACCCAATAAAATCTATAGCTAGGATACTTTTCCAACATGTCTCTGAACTACTCACATGTTTCATATAGATTTTCATTCTCATACTGAGTGAATGAAGTGATTTCTATTTTCATCTTAGCAACTTTTCAATTAGGAAAAATGTTAATCGCTAAGCTAACTGTGAACTTACTTTATGCTAACATCGCAAGTAAAGGGATTGTAAACCTGTAGTATAAGTAGATATCATCCCACAAGGATTGAATTTATTAATCTTAATAATTTAGATTACACATTGTTTAAGGAACAAATTCGAGATATAGAACTCAATAAAAATAAATTAAAAGAAAATTGATAAATGGGCTGAAATTAGAATAATAAATTGAAATTCGGAAGAAATTAAGATTAAAGACTATGAATTATTGATGTCCCTATTTGTGTCCTCTTGTTTGAATGATTCAATTGATGTTTACCTCAAAATTTCCTAATATTTCAGTCACCCTCTCTCAAGGTGCAATTAAGTGTCACTAATTAAATACTTTGGGATCAACTTTGGGATTTCTCAATATGCCAGATCTGTCCTATAAATTCAATTAATTGTGAAGCAATCCTTTAAGTAGTGTATTAATTTATTGAAATCTCTTCCTAATAGATCAATAAACTTATTACCTAAAGGTCTATTAAATGACAACTCTCATTATCAGTTCAAAACAAATTACCAAGTTCATTCTTTCGATTTATTACAAGGCACAATCTAATTCACAATCTAATTCAATAGATAATATAAACGATCATGTTATTAAATCAATAAATGCAACTACATAAATAGTTCAAACTCTAATTCCTAAACAAATTTAACTATTTATAACATCACAAATATCACAAATATTCATCTTCTTCATCAAAAAAATAACCACAAGAATTAAAGACCGAAGAATATAGAAATCTGTAAAAATGATGAGTGGTTGATCAATTGATATTGACTGCAGGATCCCAAATACGATCAAGCCTCCTTAGTCTTGCCTTCAATCCATTTCTTTGTGCCTCCAATGTTTTTTCCACTCAGAACTCCCTAGGTTTCTTTTATTTTTGTTCTCCCTCCTTTTTTTTGAATGACGATGTATAGGAGAGAAACTAAAGCACCATTTACTCTTTATATGTTCTTTTCTCCTCTTCTCTTTTACTCATTCCTCTCTAATGTTTTCAATGTTTCCAAGACTTCCACCTACAATAGTAAAATGAATCATAAGCTATATGAAAAACACAACAATTAAACAAAAGAGAGAAGGAATAAAATAAAAACAACAATTAGAAAATAAAAACAAAAAACTAACGAAACTAGTAAAATACCAAACAAATTAATTCCTAAATAAACTAAAACAAACAATTAACAAGCTAAACAAATAGAAAGTTAATGGCTAAAAAACAATTATCAAATTTCCACACACTTAAAGCTTTGCTTGTCCTTAAACAAAATAAACACAACCATTAAATTTCATCACTTCGTTTTCACAAAGATCAATTGTATGCAACCTTTCAAGTTATGGTAACTCAAATTTCAAACTACTACTCACATTACAGCTAATTCTCATCACATCACATAAACATCAACTTATGATACTATTAAGTATGAATTTAAAATGGATCTTCCTCACGGGTTTCACTCATTTCTCTCAAGTGTTTGAAGGTTAGTGTTTCACTCTAAACTCCCTTTAAGAGATTACGCTACCATAGGCTTACAAATATGCCAATTCTCTTCCACACTAATTACATGTTAAAATAGATCAAAAATGACTTTGTTTAAGGTTTTAATGAGGGTAGGGTCAAGGTGAGTCAAAAGAATTTTGAGGGGTTCCTTACAAGCTTTTATAAAGCACTAAGCATAAAGAGGGACAACAAAATATATTTATGAGAAATGCATGTAAATAACTAACCAATCAACACTTATTATTGCTAATATGCTTGATTCTTTTTTTTACAATAATAAATAAAAAAGCAGCAACTATATGCAATGTACACTATGAGTAGAATTACTGCTTAAATCATCTTAGAAAAAAAATGTAACCCAAAAGTAGACTTACTTAGCACTTTATTAAACTTGTGAGTAGGTAAGGCCAGTGCAATTTTCATGTTTAAAAATGGGATTTTTTTCTTTAAGAAATAAATGGGTTGAAGTCTCAAAGGGGTTTGAAAGCTATAATAGAATAAATGGGTCATATAAGTCAAAGGTTAACAAAAAGAGGGCCTTAATCATTTCCATCTATCATGCATCTAGTAGATTTAAATCGGTTCAGAGCAAGTTCTGAAGATAGTCACTTAGGAGAGCTTAATACACACAAAGAAATTAAATAACTTATGAATAGAGTCATATAGGCTTAATTCCTCACATATGTTCAAATAAAAATCCACCATGCTTTTCACACATTACCTAATCACCCAAGTATCAACTTTTGACTAAGTTTATGTAACCAACTACTTTAGTCGATCAGTATGATTTGCCTTCTATTCAAGTGGACTAATTTGACTTCAAACAAACACTTAATCTTATTCTAATTACTCGAATAAAATTTTATGGTAGAATATTAATCACAAAGATTTAAATGCAAAGAAATTTACATACAAAAACTATAACCTAACATGCATCCTATATGTTATGCACAATGAAAATGCAAACACATAAACTACCTGAAAAGAATACAATCAATAATAATACCAACAACGAAGCCATAAAGAATGCTAATAGATCACAACTTGAACCATAAAAGAAAAGGGTTAGAGAAAGCTTATGGAGATTCTGGTGGAGATCGTGGTGGAGTTGATACATCGATGTTGTGAAGATGAAAATATTTCTTAAGCTTCTGATCTTAAGAGCGTTACTATATGAAAACTTGTTGGATTTATGATTCGATGGTGCCTACTAGACCCTCCAGTCTTTGATTACTTTCATTCAATAATTGGATATTCATGTTCATCGTGTGAAGTTCTTGTTTCCACCCTTCGTCATCTGTAAATGGAGTTGAAGGGACGACTTCATCAAGTGAAGGGGTATGAGAGGTCATTGGCGAAGGTTGTACTATTTTGCCTCTCCTATTGAGAACAGTAGTTCTAGGAAGAGGATCTCAGAACGCTATAAAATGGGGCTCCAAGATCTCTAATCTTCGCAAGTGTTTAATATCAAACCAAATAAGTGCCTTACTAAGATATTCTTCTAGATTAACATGATAATGTTATGCAAGTGCAGTAACAATAAAACTCATGACAATATAACTACTTGGTTTTTTTATAACATTCAAAATGGACCTAAACATTCTATATAGAGTATTGATTTTTGTCTTATGTTCCATACACCAAAGATAGAAAAGTTCTTGTGCATAACATTTTTTACTTTCTGACTTGTTAAAAATTGTTAAACACATAAACTTATGCAATCATAAATGCTCCTAACTTCTAATTAATGAATTTGGTGTATTCCTAGAGTTAAATGTTGGCTCACCAATAAGAGTATGCTGATATGCATTGACATTAAAATTATCATACTGTTTAAATAGTTTCATGATCGAAAATTTGAAAATTTAAAACATAATACCATAGTCTAATTTATATGGTTGACCAAGTAATTGAAACCAGAACAAATCCAACTTTGCTTCATTATATTGTAAGGTTGAAAAAAATTCCAGAATTAATTTCGGATAGGCAACAAAATCACTACGAATGAATCCTTCCCAACCTATATTTTTAGCTAAGCTGTCTATTCTTTCAGTTAATTCTAAAAGGTATAGTAGCCCAAAGTCAAAACATCTAGTAGACGTCAATTCTTTAGAGTTTAGAATTTGAAAACGCTTACCTTCGTCTGGATGAAAAATAATAAATGGAGTATTATACATACTGACATATTGAGCAATCCTTGACCAAAAACAATTTCTTGAAGCATTTCATTGAAGACTGTACCTGGGCAATTCATTTTTTGAGCCATTGTTAAAGAATACATGCAGAAAAGAAACAATGAGACAAGTTAAGCAAAAATAAAAAGGGAAAAAAGGAAGTAATAAGAACGAAAAACAACAAACGAGGAAAGAGAACCTAGAAGAAAATAAAAGGGAAATAGAAAGATAGATGCCGAGAAAACAAAAAGAAAAATATAATGACACAATGAAACATTTAAGAGATCTATAGAGATTTGAGGTGGGTTACAAAAAAAAACTTTAGAGGGAAGGAGGAGCTTTCGGTGGGTAGAGAGATGAGTAAAAGTTAAAAATTAGGAAAAAAAATAATAAAGGGGGTTCAACCTACATTATTCGGCCTTCGTATCTAGCCGAATAATCTTTCCCAACCAATGGAGGTAACCTTCTTCATGATTAACCTTCCTTTCAAGGTCCTTGATGAGCTTATTTCTTTATAACTCTAGCTAACTTCTTCTTTTTTTGTTTAGCCTGACATGCAATTTCTCGACACTTGATTATTTGCAGTTTGGGGTAATGGTTTAGATAGATACTCATCGACCATATGCGTGGCTGACTAGTGACTCAAGCCACATCCGTGGCTTTATCTTACCATGCACGTGGCCAGTTTTATATTTTTAATAATAATATTATTATTATTATTATTCTTATTATTATTATTAT
>JAOXYD010233468.1:0-17777 GCA_028565735.1 Pinacopodium congolense
AAGAATAAAAATATAAATGTATTAAGAGTAAAAACATAAATATATAAATGTGTTAAAAGGTAAAAATATAAATGAATATTTAAAATTATATGAATTGACATTTATACTCTTTAATAATAACAAAATTAATAAAACACAAAAGAATAAAAAGAATTCATTTTTAAAAAATTGTGGGTTTTGCATGCCACTTGTCCACCTGTGTGGGCCTTACATGAGATCGACGTAGGTCTTACATGAGAGGTGACACGAAATGATAGTTTGACACGCTAAGTTACAAGGTTTTGTAAAAAAGCTTTGGAATTTTCTAGGAAACTTCACACAAATTTAGAATTAAGTGAAAGACTCTAAATTGCACAATTAGTGCCTTGATTAATGGAGTATGTAATAGAATATTCTAGAAATTTTTTGTAACAATCAGATCAAATAAATTCCCACCTTCCGTAGAGGAGGTGGAAGGTTATAAATAGTATAGGGGTTTTATTTATAAAGCACCATCTCAAGTGTAGAGTTTTCCCCAATTGTAAAGCTTACTTTGTATAATAAGAAGCATTCTCCAAGTTCTCCAATATCTTGTGTTATCTTACCATCTTTCATATTTCATATAACTTCCGTCAAGTGTTCAATCAAACTGCTCTTAAGAAGTATTTGTGAGAAGGTTGAACTAGTTTTTTAATTAAGGAAGGCATTTTCAAGTCGATGAGTTTACTAGTGTTGCATGGTTCGCAAGGTTACAAATTAGAATCCGTGATAGTTGGTATTAAAGTCAAACGTTCCTAAATAATTAAGTTCTTCATTTAAACTTTACTTATTGCTTGAAAAATAGCCGGTATAGGAAGTGATACTACTCACGTTGAAGGAATTTTTAAACAATCCAACGTGGAAAGTCAACGTCAATGGAAGTCTACATTAATGAAAAACTAACGGGGATGGAACTTGTTGTAATTGAGGGTCAAGAGAAGTTCCAGAAGTATGACAACCGCATTGAGGAGATTGAAAGTGAAAGGAATGAGTTCCATGAAGAGATATAAGGTACCTTGAACAAAGTCCTCTTAAAGTATCTAGATCAAGTAAAGGTCTTAAAAGGAGTCTTCTAATCCGAGATTACTTTGATGAAGGAAGAGATCAAAAAGGTTTCCAACGAGTTGAAGGAGATCAAGGATGAGCTCATAGTGTGCAAGAAGGCAATTAATTAAGGAGAAAACGCTGCCATCTCAATAGTAGCCACTAATCCTTTGATAATAGACATTCTTAAACCTAAGACGTTTGAGGGCAAAGAATGTGAAGGAGGTAGAGAATTTCCTATGGAATTTAGAACAATATTTCAATGTATTATATGTTGTAAATGACATCAATAAGATTAATAATGACACTCTCAACATTGAAGACATTACAATGGTGTGGTGGAGAAAAAGATATGGGAACATCGAGAACGAGACAAGTTCAAGAGAGAATTCAAAAGGTAATTCTACTTAAAAAGGAGGCGAGAACCAAGTTAAGAAGTTTCCATCAAGATGGAAGCATTAGGAACTATGTGACAGAATTTTCTAACGTGTTCTTAAGAATTCTAGACTACTCCGACAAGGAGGTACTCTTTGCTTTCAATAATGGTTTTCAAAATTGAGTAAAGATGGAAATACAACATCATGAAGCCCACGATCTTGCTAGTGCCATTGCCATTGTCGAACCTCTCTCGAGTTCAAGAAGTCTAATAAGCCTAAGTCCAAAAATAAAAAGAAGAGTGATAAGGAGAAGAGGAGGGAAAAGAACTATAAAGGTAAGGAAGGCTCCCACAAACATGGCAAACATGACAAGTATAAAAAGGGTTAGAGTACCAATGGAGATCAAGGTAAGAAAAAGTTCACACCTAATAGTTTCTTTTGTGATGGATCACACATGATTAGGGATTGTCTAAAGAAAAGCAAGCACTCAGCCTTAATCGAGGAGAGAGAAGAAAATGAATCCGAAAAAGTGATAATAGGGTTGGTACAATTCCTCAACGTAATCAAGAAGATGGAAGTGTCAAAATATGATAAAAGAGCTGCTTATTCGTTGAAATTAAGATTGGTGGCCAAGTGGTAAAAGTATTGGTGGATACTAGTGCTACCAACTTCATTCGATTGGAAGAATCAAAGTGGTTGGATATCAAGTATAATGAGGAGCAAGGGTAGACCAAAGTTATCAGCTCCGAGCCTACTTTCATATATGAGAGTGCCCAAGACATCAGGGTATGCTCAGGTGATTGGTGTGGCTTTATTAACCTTCTAGTTGTTTCATTAGATAATTATCCTATAATACTCAAATGGAGTTCTTTGATAGCGTAAAGGTTATGCAAATCCTATTTGCCAACGCCATGTGCATCTTAGAGGACGACAAGACATATATGATATCATTATCAAAGGAGACTAACATCCTAGACATACTCGTTTCGACAATCTAACTTGTCAAAGGAACGCTATCCAACATGTCAAAACTTCCATCAAAGAGAAAGATGAATCATGGTAGCAAGATGATGTAAGGCATGGTACCTCATGAATTTAATGAAGATAGGAGATAATCAAAGGAGTCGATAAGTGAAGACTCCAAGTTCATGGAGGAGGCAAACTTGATGGCTTAGAACCATTTCCTTAACCCTCGGAAAACCATATTCAAGCAAGAAACTTGGAAAACTTTTGTGACGACATGTGACTTAGTGATGAAGCCAAAGCTTAGAGAAGCAATCGAAGATATGGATGCTTGTAGAATGAAGGCAAATCTGGGAGCCATCACAAGCCTGGGAACTCCTTTGGTGGATTCCTTCAAGAAGAAGAATAAACATATCCTATAAGCCATGAATTCGAGAGAATTGAAAAGTCAAACGAGAACACATCAATTCAGTTATAGAAGTGGGATATTGAATACCAAAGGCAAGCAACCGTTCGTGACAAGAAGGTAAGGGTTAAGGAAGGAGAACATGAAAATGTACAACGAGTGTGAAAGACTGAAGCAACAAAGGTGTTGGAGAATGTCATAAAGTAACAATTTAGTACACCGAGATATGAAGTTTCGTAAAAAAAATCTCAAAATTCTCAAAAGATCTCTCCATAAATCTAGAGTTATGTGCAATTCTCAACTTCACAATTAGTGCCTTGATTAGTGAGTGGTTGGTGAAAAAGGTAATAAAACATTCTAGAGATTCTTTGTAACCGTTAGATCAAATAAATCCCCACCATCTATTGAAGAGGTGAAAGACTATAAATAGCCTAAGGATTTCACTTGTAAAGCATCTTCTCAAGTGTAGAGTTCCCCCAAATTGTAAAGCTTTCTTTGTCTAATAATAAGTATTCTCTAAATTCTCTGAGATCTTGTGTTATCTTACCATCTTTCATATTTTATATAGCTTCCATCAAGTGATCGATCAAAATACTCTTAAAAACACTTGTAAGAAAGTTGAACTTACATTTTAGTCAAGAAAAGTGTTCTCAAATCGAAGAGTTTGCCAGTGTCGCATAGTTCACAAGATTAAAAGTCCAAACCAGTAATAGAGGTTGCAAGAAGCTACTGTATTCTCATTTTTATATGAAATTTTTATATAAAACAAAATTTTCATATTTTGAAAATTCATCAAAAAAAAAGTTTCAATTTTTTCATTTTTATATGAAAAATGCATAGTAATTTAATTTATGTTATGTTTACAGTGAAAAAAATGTAAAATTTTTATGTCTTAAATTATTTAATAATATATAACAAACATTTTAGATATTTCCTTTTATAATTACTAATAATCATTAAAAAGGGCATATGATTAAATCCTTTTTCTATAAAAATTTGTAAATGTTAAATACTATTCTTTTAAGTGTATGATATTAAGTTATTTTTCAGATAAATTAATTATTTAAAAGTCAAACGAAATAAAACTGACTAAATGAAAACTTGAACACTTCCAATTATAAAATTCAAAATCAAAACTTAATGTTTAATTTGAACCATCAACAAAAAAAAACTTTTTTTTTACTTTTCCCTAAATTTTATGTGTGAGTAGATCCAGTTTTATATCAATCTCTAAATCTAATTATCAATCAAAATAGGCAAGGATTTTCTAGTTTTCATGGCATAAAAGAGTGCTTCTCTTAGTAAATCTAGCCATTATTGACCTTCAAAATTCTAAGGACTAACTATTAAATGGTAGCAATTCAAGCTAAACCAGAACCAAAATGCTTCAGTGGAGCATCTCTCATTTCGCAAATGGTGACAAAATATTTTCATAATCGTCCTTATTAGAGTTCACTGTTATTCATGAGATGCCTCTTGATAGACCCCTAAGTTCAAACTACGGAATCATGTGAGTGTTGGTGAGTCTTGGCCAATGCTTGGCGCGGGTCAGCACGAGGAAGATAAGTTAACGAGGGAACAAGATAAAGTCTTGATCATGGAATATAGACTTGTTCATGGACTTACATTAGTGGACCTATATACGAATAGGTCTTGGTGACTTGGAAAACACATCAGCAATGACGTGACGACTGTAGTTGATGTGGCACTTGATGACGTGGTAAGATTAACTTGAAGATTACGTTGGATAATATCAAATCTAAAAGTTAGAGATCATGTAGGATAGTCGGGGTGTGAGTGAAATACTTAAACATGAGTGTATGCGTGAGATATTCAAGGGTTAAAGGAATCATTCGACGGCATTCACGTGAGAAGGCTAAATCTCGACTCAAACAAACCTAAGCGAGATTGTCGTGCAAAGGAGGACACAACTTATGGTAAAAGTTTAACGACCTAGCAGACCTTTGTAACAACTGGTATCCGAGATAAAAGTGATGGCTGGTGGGAATAATTTGACGGACCAGGTTACCAAAATAAAGGCAATCCTTGAACCTCTAACCCCGACGGATGAGGGAGTAGTTCCTTTATTGGAACGGATCGTAACCTTGGAGAGGGAGTTTCAAGCAGCAATGAGAGCGCTCGAGGAACAGTTGAAAGCTCGAGAGGAAATGGGCTATGATCTTTTAATGCTCAAACGTGCGCTGGCGAAGCACGAGGTGGGTGTTCGAGTGGAAAGCACTATAGTGAAGGTACGAGAGCCACAAGTTTTCGATGGCAAGCGGAGTGCCAAGGAGTTCGAGAATTTCCTGTGGGATATGGAGCAGTACTTTGCGGCGGCAAAGGTGACGGACTCAGAAAAGGTGTTGATCACAGTGATGTACATGGTGGATGATGCCAAGCTGTGGTGGAAAACGCGGACCTCCAACGAATCCGTTGAAAGTGTTTTAAGGTGAAACATACACAATAAATGATGTAAGTTTGATGAGGATAGTTTTTCTTTTAATAGTGTTGTCTATTATTTTAAGTGAAAAATACAATAGTATTTAATATTCTGTTGATTAGTGCTAGAATTATAAGAGTACCATATAGCTTATAAATAAGCTTTATATCATATTTGTTTTTCATGAAAAAAAGGGTGAATAGAATATTAAAAAAAAGAAATTTCACTAGGTTCATATTTCACATATTTGTCTCATACACTATAAAGATATGATGATTTTTTAGGAATAATCTTAAGTCTTTATTCACTCTTTCGTACAATACTAATGAGGTTACAAGAGATATTTATACTTATAGAATATACACTTGACCTAGTATATAAAAAGACACTATTACCCTTACTAATTATACATAATAACCAACAATAACAATTGTTTGACTTAGATGTAATATTTGTTGAATGTCGAAGTAGTTAATATGGTTTGGATGAAGTTTGGTACGTGATGTTGTTGCAAGTAGTATTTGTGATACATGGATGAATGCAATGTGTGGTATCGGTGTATGTACTCTGTTAGTGGACATAGTATAGAATGCGTAATGACATTGTATAGTTAGTCCTAATGTAGGGTTGATATGAACGAATGTGTTGTATGTTTTTAACATAGTAATTAGTTTGTATGTGCACAGGTGAAGTTTTTTTTTAGTGGCAATACACTCAGTTGACAAGTAATGTGTGTAAACATGATCAAATAGAAGTGCATTCCATTCATCCCTTAATATTAGTATGAGATAATAGGGAACCCAGCAGGAGGTTGTTGTTTTAATTATTTATTTTGTTAACTTTTCATAAAATGATGAGTTGACGTGCATAAGGTTCTGAATGGTATATGGAGATGGGTATGTGTAGCAGTCTTAAATGCGTGTTGATATTAATTGATTAGTTAGGAGCGATTATGAATTTCTAGTTCTTCTATGATCGAGGTACATAGAATTGTAAAACATAGTTCATACAGTGACATATAGCAAATAGTATATGGAAATAACCAATAGCATAGGTATTTCCATTTTGTATGAACTATTTTGTATAGTTGTATATACCTTATGATAAAGGTTGTACAAAATGTTAAATAATGTTGTAGAGAGATAATGAGGAGGGCAAGGGGCACGAAACCATGTTGTATTTCATATATTGATTGAACGGCATAAATGGTGTGAGGCGATGTAAATTTGTGTATTAAGCACTATAAGGCGTGAATTAAAAATATGTATTTATAAGAGTTAGGTGTACAATCTGCTAGTACATTATTTATATGATATATGTTTGACAACCATGAATCTGCAGTATGTTCTACACGAAGGCATCTAATAGTATTAAAAGAAGTCAACCTTAGCAATAATTTATTCATTCAAAACTGAATACTAGTTGTATAAGTTAGACATAATCATTATAGAATATCGAAGTAATTGTGGTATCATTTAGATCAAGTTTAGTACGCAATGCTGTTATATGTAGTATTTGTAATACGTAGTTGTATGCAATGCGTTAGTATCGGTGTATGTACTCCATTGGTAGACGTAATATGGAATGCTCAATGACGTTGTATAGTTTAGTCGTAACATAGGAACGCTATAAATAAATGTGCTGTATGGTTTTGACATAGTAATTGGTTTATATGTACACGGATCAACTTTATTATGAGTGGCATAACACTCAGTTTACAAATGTTGTGCATAAACATGATTAGTAGAAGTGCATTCCATTCATCCTATAATATTAGCATGAGATGTAGAAATTATGTGATGAACATGTCATAAAAGCTCCATGTTTACGAAAGGATAAGGCAATTAGGATACTCATCAGTTACACGGGCCATAATATGGAAATGATGGGAGGTGGTGATTGGGTGAAAGAAATTTAAAGACATATGAAATCCTGAAAGGCTTAAACTTCGAGTGTGTTGAATTTTAATGGAACTACAGAAAAAGTAAGATTAGAACAACAACTAGCAAATTAGGGTTAAAAGACAAAGGTAGCAATTACAAAGAAGATTAATATCATAGATGAGAAGAGAAATAGAAAGAAGAAAATGAATATCACAGCCTTGATTGCAACCAAGACACTTGTTTTGTTGATAATAACAATGTCCACAGCCATAGAACATCATGAATTCATTGCGTAGTTTGTCTTTAATCTCTTGAGTGTAGAAAGACTGGGTTCCCTAATGGATCAACAATGTATAGAGGTTTGATGTAGATGGCATTATGTGACTCCTCTCCCATGACATCAGAAGTGTCCAAAGGTTTTGAAGCTAATACTTTAAATAAATTTCATTGAACTATTTGATCATTCTGTTGATCTCGGTCACTAGTATTCATATTGTAAGTGTCTTTCTTACTCTGTTGTACTTCATTGGGCTCTATTAAACTAGAGAAATTATTCTTTATGTCATGATATTCCTTCTGAAGGGAGAATGCATTCACTCATCGTGTCCTTAGTTGGACCTCCTCTAGTCTAGAAGCCAAGATTTCTAAGATGTTCATCCTCTTCTCTTTAAGCAGCTTCACCATCTGAGTTAATGATAAATGCATATATAAAGGCCGAGTGTCAAAGGATAGCATTGATGCCGATGTGTCGTTAGCCACAGAATATGTGCCTATGTCGTGTTTTGTCCTTGATCTAACATTTCCCTTCCATTTGTTTGTGATTTGTATGATTGGCTTGGCTTGCAGATATAGAAGTTCAATCTTTTTTTTTTACAGAATATACCAAGGTGAAACTGTGTTCTTACATTACCTAAAAGTTGACCTTCTGTTCGAAAAGCTACCCCTTCGGAAGCTTGGATTCACAGTTGTCCAGCAATATCTAGAAATGATCGATAGAAATGAATGCCATTTTGAGTCGTTGCACCGTATTGATCCCCTTCACCAGTAGATGTGTTCAATTTAGGTGAAAGAAAAAGGAAGAGACCGATGAATGCATAAATTTTTATGGTCATGTATGCATACCATTAGAACCATGTCTGTGTGGTGAAGCAGCCCCCCTTTATGCCCGAAACATTGTAACGTTGAGGAGTACACCAATGCGTACAAGAAAGTGAAGATAGAGGATCGTTAAAGAAAGAGAATATACGATGAAGGTAACCTATGCAAAAGTAGCTAAGGTTAGTGTCAGGCAAATGAAGCGGTTCGTACGTCCTTTAATAGATGGAAAAATACTGCAGGTTATAAATAAAGATTTGGGGAATGGTGCATATCACATAAAATGAGAAACTACGACTGGAAGAGTACTTTCAACCGTTTGTGTTACACGTTTTCCGAAGATAAAGAGTCGCATCATTTATATTGGTTGGCGTAAAACGTGTTTGATGTTTGGGGCAGTAGTATCAAACAACCCCGTTTCATGCCACATCTTCCTAATAATCATAACCTTGTAATGTGACGTCGTTCATTGTGATGTCTTCAATAACGATTTAATGGTTGAAGATCAAGTAGGTGATTCCCTTCTATGTTCCCTTTAACAACTTTGTCATTTATCCTTTGATGAGTGGCATTTACAAGGTGGAAATGTTGTCCGAAATGTATATTCACAAACTATATGATAGTCTTGATTGTTTATTTGATATGAAAATCTCGATTGGGAATATATATAAAGCAAGTGATGTTGATGTCAGCTTAGGTACTTAGTAAATGCTATAGAAATGAAGTTATAATGCTATGATGTTTTGAAGGTTTAACACTTCTAAATTCACTAACACAAAATAAAGGAAGAAAATACTCAACCAAACTTCACTGTTTGGAGTTTGGTTCTACCATTTTGAACATGACTGAACTTTGTGTTTGCTCCTGCGAAAGGTTACTTAATAGAATATATTCATTAAGTTGAGCAACATAATATGTAAGATTAAAATGAATTTAAGCATTGTGACATTTATAGTAAAAGTTACAATATATCCCAACAATAAGCCAATTGAAGTAAGTAAGTAATACTAGTTACTTTGAATCACATCATTCTCCGCTTGTTATGTCTTAGTATTGAGTCCTTTGAATAGGGTGATGTAGTATATCCAAGAAACAAAGGAGGAACAGTGACTTAAAAGAAGATAAGAATGCATTGGGGGAAGGAAAAATACAAAGTTGCTTATATAGTTGAAAGGAAGGTTCTAAACATGTCTCTGTCACCGGGATTAATGAAAAACTGGGAGATACAAAGTTGTGATGGGGTGTAGAGGACATACGTAGTTGTATGATATTGACTATATAGGCACCCGTGCACAAGTGATAAAGATGAACATGAAAGTAGTATTAAAAACATATGCATTTTTCTTAGAATTGATTGTCGTTGAACATTGTTGTAAGTCCTATGGCACTCAAGAGGGGGGTGAAATGGGTATTAAAACTTTTTGTAAACTCAAACTAGCAACCTAAATCAATTTGAAAACTAGATGCAATCACTAAAACAAGATTCAACCTAATATGGAATGCTAATGCAAATATCAAAGTAAATGCAATAAGTTGAGTTTAGAGAAAGATACAAGGCAATTTTAAAGAAGTTCACCTACCCCAAAGATAGGCTACATTTCCTTTCCAACTACTTGTTGGATGATTCTATAGTAAACAATCAAAACAAGTATAATCTTTTTCAAGGTAAAGAGTAACCTTTACAATCTTACTTTCTAAGGGTGAAGAGTAACCCAACACAACCACAATCTTATTCTAAGGTCAAGAGGAAACTATTCTAATCTTTTCAAGGAAAAGAGTAGCCTTTACAATCCACAATTAACCAATAGACTTAATTTACCCCAAAACAAGTAACTAAATACATTTTGAAAAGTGTTTCACTTAACGCACAATTAAACTAAGGGCTTTGGCTTTCAATGAATGATATGAATGAATGATAACAATCTTGAAAGCCTAAACAAACTTAGTATGGCAGTAATCAAACAAAAAAACGTGTATGTATTTAAGCTATGGGATCAAAATAGCCTAAATACAAATTCTGAACATTTTTAAGTACTTAATGAATATTCAGCTCAAAACACAAATACAAGTGCTTAAAAATCAAACTAAAAATATGAAACTACTCCAAAAACCTTATATGAACTAGCCACAATGAATTTATGCACCCAGAACTGATTAATATGATGGAAATCGTGATCAATTGAAGAACATCAAAAACTGGACAGTTTTGATGTCTAAGTAAACTAATGCACACAAATGATGAAATATTCAACCAAAAATTTGAAACTAAGTATAATTTGACTCCTAAGAACTTAAACAATCATAAAAAAATAATATCAAACACCAAACAATAGATTAAGCAGGTTAAAATTGGATTCAAACTTGAAACAGTGAAAACATAAGCTATCTTGAAGTATATGAGAGTTCTAGCACAAAAATAGCATAAACAGGTCTCAAAAATTTGAAACAAGGTTCAATCACAAACTAGAGACCTTAAGCAAATTAAAAACTTAAATAACACGATTTTATAGACAGGTTTGAGCACCTGAAATCAAGATTCAAGCTAAAACAGTCTCCACAGAGACAGTTTTGATATATGAATAAGTTCTAACTTTAATCTGTTGAAATAACCTTTCCAAAATGCAAAAGATGAATCAAACAGACTCTTACACAACTCAATCAAGGTATTAAACACAAGTTTGCACACTCAGAAACACAATTTGATAGCAACAAATTGAATGAAACAAAGTGCAGCAAAATATGAGCAGCAAAATATGAGCAGCTTGAGGTTTTTGAGAATTTCAGAAGATTTGATCTGTTTGTGGAGTGTTTAGAGGCTCAAAATTCATTTCTAAGGAGTATATATAGTGTTAGGAGGCTTAAGGATGGTTTTGGAGGTGTTTTAAGACATTAGAAAGAGGACAAAAGGCATAAGACCCAAAAGGAGAAAACTAGCCGTTGTTGATGCCTTCTAGAGACAGGATACAACGGCACTCAAGGATAGTGACGTTGATGGATGATCAACCCACCGTTATATATCCAAAAAATACAGAATATGCTGCAAAACTGACTCCAAACAATTCCAAACAAGTTCCTAATGATAATTAAGACTTCAAAAACTTTTGAAATCATATATTGAGGCTATATGAATGCTCAAACATCTTAAAACAATTCAAACACAAGATTTGACCTATGAATTGAGATAATATGCGCTTTTGACATTTCAAATGCAATGCATGATCAAACTTAAGCCTTGAGGTCAATTGAACATTAAGTAAAACTTACAAACATATTTGAAACAACCTATTTAAGGTCTTAAAGCTACCAAATCATTTGGATTTCCAATATCATCAATTTTGACCTTCAAATTCCAAGCTATCTATAATGGATTCTTCTTGAAACGTACCTATCTTTAAGATTAACATCATGAACTCAAACCATTAGTGATTAAACATGTTTTGTTATCATCAAAACCAAGATTGGAACATCTCTTGGTTCAATAAAACCCTTTGAAACCCTAATCCTAACTAGGAATTTAAGCACATAAATCCATCAATAGAAAAAAGAATATAACAATAAAACTCATATCCATTGATAAAAAACAATAGTCAATACAAAATATATAAAAAAACGAAATAATACAACCAATAAATGGTCAAAATTGGTTTAACTCCTATCTTTATATCCACTTGCAAGCTTTTATCGCTCCAACCTAATATCCAATGTGAAGATTAAACCAAAAGAAAAAAACAAATATACAAACCTAAGAAAGATGAACAAAAAATGTGTCTGCAGACTCTCCTCTCTCGTGACTCCTATCTGGACTGCCCCCCCCCCTCTTTTTTGTGTTTCTTTTTAGCTTTTATACTCGTCTAAAGGCTGCATTAAGGCTTAATAAGTTGTGTGACATCATTTCATTAATGTTTTTCATGTGATTTAAGACGAACACTACACATAATAGCATCAACAAGTATAAGTCGACTGATCTTCACCATTTGGTCGACCAATTCTTCCTTGTAGTCTTCATTTAGTTGACAGATCCTGCCATTCAGTCGAGTGATCCTTCTTTCTACTTTGACGGTCGTATATGGAGATTTAATTTGGATATATAATTACTCTTTATGTTCTAAAACAAACTCCAATTGAATCCAAATCTCCACAAATTACTTGAAAACCAATATATACCTAAAATAAACACAAATAACTCTACATTGGTATAATTAAAACATCAAATAGGCAAAAACATAATAAAACATACATTAAAAACCACTGTAAAATGCCCATAAACATGTGGCATTTGATAAGTTAAAATCATTTGCTTCAAGGATGGAATTGAAATACTACTTAATTCGAAAACTTATGTTCTTATTGTTTAAATATGATTATTTGATGCTATAATCATGTTTTTATTACTTTAATTTGATTTTGTATGATCTATAGAGGTGTTAGGATACTTTCCATATTGTTTAATTATCTCTAAAAATTGCATACTTATTACATACTGCTTAAACTTCATTGAAACACTATTAGAGGTGTGATTTGGATACTAACTTGGGGTGATTTGCTTTGTTAATTGTTGTGATTGAGTTAAGGTTGCTCTTTGTCATTTAAAATAGATTTGATAGATTTCTTTTGAATTTTATTAAACAAGTTTTGAGTTACGTTGATTTTTGAATGTTAATTGGATTGATTTATGTTAGGAATGAGCGTTAAGGAAAGTATAAGGCATAAGCATTGCGTTAGTTGCATTTGAACCCTTTCTTGGATTCTTTTTTATTAGGGTTTTTATAAGTGATATAATCTTGAATTGAGGCTTGGGTAGCCTATGTTTAAAGGCTATTTTTGATTATTAAATTATTTTAAATATGGTTTTAATTAAGGATTACTCTTCACTCACATAAGGAAGATTATATTGGGATTCTTTTGACCCCTATAATTCTAGATTGTTATATTGGGCTCCTATAGACCTTTACAGTTTAAGATTATTGTGTGGGCTCCTCTTAACCCTTGTGAATAGGATTATTGGTTACTCTTCACTTTTAAGTAAGATTGTAAGGATTATTTTTTCACCCATTTAAAGTAAGATTAGCTGACAGTGAAAATTCTAAGAAATAGTTGAAGAGAGCAAGTAGTCTATGATTGGGTTAAGCAAACCTCTATAAATCATGTATTCTTCTCTTCCCTTATTTTTTTTCTCTTCAAAAATTGTGTTTATTTTAAAATTGATTTAATTTAATCAATTTGGCATAATTATATCATTTCATTTAGGTTAAATTTTGGTTAGAGATTGAATTTAATTAAAATTAGCCTAGGTTGTTTAGATTCTTTAATTTCGTAAGAAATTTTTAAGCACCCAATTCACCTGCCTCTTGAGTGCCATAGGAGTTACATGCTTCATTCACAATCAAATAAGAGAATATTTTAATTTAATAATACTCAATTAAAGAAAAGATAGTAACCTCTTACATATTAAATGAGATGAAACTTATCTTAAAAACTGACAAATTAATTAATTATAACAATGATTAGATTATTTATTGATGTTACTCCAATAAGATAAACAAAGATGAGAGAACTCTTTGTTTTTTATAGGGTTAAATAAATTAAATTAATGATGAAAAAAGGAATAAAGTTCACTGTTAAGTGGAAGCATGATAACAACGCTTAAAGAGCAAGATTGTAATACAAGACCAACCTAAAAGGTTAATGAAAAAGAAGCCCAGCCACACTTAGCTAGCTAAGTAGATCAGTACCAACCCAAGTGATTTATCATTTTCCTTATTGCCCCTGATCAGATTAAATCAACATCCCAAAAAAAAGTTAACTAGTTATTAGCATCTTATAATACCATTTACTTATATTCATAAAAACATTGATTGTCTCTTGCTATAATGCTCATGAAATATAACTTCATGATGAATATCAAATTTTTAGATAAGAGCCTCTTATTTTATTATGAAAAGTTAATAGATTAAACTAGATCCTAATATTTGTAATAAAGTCTAGGTTAGATCCTAACATTTAAAAAGAAACCTAGAATTTTGAAAATTTTTTAAAAAATCTTTATGCGTAAAAAGGTTTTAAAAATAATCTTTCTTTCTTGATTCTTTTTTAACATTTTTACAATGTAAGGATTTTTTTTAGACATTCCTAAAATATTAGGACACTTTTTAAATATTTCTAAACATTTCAGTCTTTTTTGAATGCTTTAAAATATTACAGTCTGATCTAAACTTTATTACAAACATTAGTGTTTAATTTAACGTTTTTTTCTCCTATTAGAAAATTATCTAGTGTATGATCTAAATGATGTAAAGTTCTACTGAAAAATTATCATGTTGAGATATCACTTATGGATGGTAGATGGATAAAGTAGGTATATGGAATGTTAAATTCAGTAACATATATGGATTTGGCTAGGAAAAATGAGACTATCAATGTGAGGGATACTTGTTTAGGCCATATAAGTTATTTAAAACTCAAGGTGTTAAATGAGAAAATCCCTTGCAAATTTTATTTTTCATTTAGACAATTCAAACCTTGGAAAACAAACATAAAGTGATCATCTTCACATATGATTTCTCAAATTATATATGATTTACTTATGAATGAAAGATCTAGAGTTTTAGAAAATTCAAAGAATTAAAAAAATAGGTAGAACGTGAGATAACTCAATATATATATATACATGTATAATGATCACTAAAAATAAAAAAAACTCTAAATTAGTTTTTAGCCATGTTAAGGCAATATAATATTTAGTAGCAATCAATATGTCCTAATACTTCACAATAAGATGGTATTGTAAAAATAAAAGATTGACATCTTAATGAAACATATAGGAATACGTTTCATTATAAGAATATGATAACTAAATTTTAACTAAATATATTAAAATAGTAGCCCCTGTACCCAACAAAGATCATCACCTCACCATATGAGCAATTAAGGGATATTAAACCACTATATCATTTCCACATTTTTAGACATGCATCTTATATATATATATATATATATATATATTGTATTCCATCTTTATGCTAAAGCTATTAAGAATACAATAAATTCTTATCCTATACATTCATTCCATCTGATAAAATATTTTTTGAGGAATCTAAAGATATTAGCCATTTGTTAAGATAAAGAAAGAGAAATGTGTAAGAAGTGAAATGGAAAGAAACAAGAGCAAGGTGGGGGAACGCTAATTTAAGAGAAACAACCTAAAAATCTCCTTCTCTTAAAACGCCTCACCTACTCTAGGACTCGGTAGCACCTTGTAGAACAAAATCTAATTAAAAAATAATTTGATGTATCGACAGAGATGGACTTAGTAGTTTTCTTTTTATTATGTATCACCTACCTCCACTCTGAGCAAGGTCTTTTTCTGTTTAGTGGGGTTGTTTTGCTTGGATAGACTCCACTTTCCTTGTATTGAACATTTGTTTATTTTATCAATTTATAAGTCTATTCAATCAAAACAATGGTGAAGAATACTATAAAATGTGGTTTTATGGTATATCATAATCAAATGATAATCCAATTAGAGGTTTAACAAGTTGTGGTCCAATAATCGTACGCTACTATATTTTTCAAAATATTATATATGATGAAGCATCATTATGGTTGTCATTATAAGCAATTTTGTTATCAAATTTAAGATATATTGAGGAATAATTGGATAAAAATTACATAGAAAGTTGATAATGATGATTAACATCCTATGGATGATTGGAAGAAGTTCTTTAATAACTATTAAGTTTAAATTCAATAAGAAAAAATTGAAAAAGACAAGAAAAATGATAATTAAACTCAATTACTTTAAGAATCCACAATATTATAAATGAAATATTAATTATGTCAATAAATATTTAAGAAAAGAATCAAAATCAATTACATAACAAAAATATTTATCATAAAATTTTTTTGTCATTGCCTTAAGAAAGTTAAAGAAATATACCATCATTTTTCCTAAACATAAACCTTATTTTTACAACCTAATAACTGCAAAAAACAAGCATGGCTTCAAGTAATTGAAGGGCTTGAGTACGAAAAATAGTCTACTTATTATCTTGTCACGCAAATGTGAACTTAAGATCAATTACTTTAAAATTAATAATTACAATTCAATTATTTTTTGTTAGCCCAAGGGAATATTTTAGTTGATAAGTAAGTTTGCTTCTTGCTCTGTATAATGGGGTGTCAACGAGGCAAGTTTTTTTTTAAGCTTCACTTGTACTACTACTTTTGATAATATATATATATATATCAAGGATTGAGTTGCATCCAAAAGGTTCCACCTCAAATGAAAAATTAAAGAACAACACTACTTACGAAATGTACAACTCCTAAAATATTGGCTGCCCTAAATATTTGCACTTAACACATTTAGCTTTACCAAATTTATATTTGCTTCCACTTAATGTATGCAAATTCCCTTGAATACAACATAAAAACTAATATAATGTAAACAAAACATATGCCCTTTTTTCATGTTCTTGTTTCCGTACCTATACTAAGCAAGGCTTTAATTTCTATATTAAAGTTAAGTTTTCATTCAAACTATAATATTTAATATTAAATACCTACTATTTTACATTTATGTCTCTTATTCCTAGCTTCCTTACATGCTCACTTTAGATGATTTTAAGCTTATTTCCTTATGTAACACAATCAATAAAATTATTTCTAAGCTACTTTATGATAAAATCAAGCATGTTATTCCTTTCATAATCAGTTAATTGAAATGAATCAAAAGATGCTTTCTTAAGAATGATATGATTTTAGGAAAGCTTTCAATTTATTTCAAAGGGACTTGTTACTAGTTACATTATAATCCATTGGATTTTAGTTAAGTTCTTAAGTGTAGTCATTCAATACTATACTGCAACAACATTTTTTATTGTAGTTGTTAGCCCTATGGCACCCAGGAGGGGGGTGAATTGGGTGTTTAAAACTTTCTTGTAGAATTAAAAAACTTTAAACACCTTAGACCAATTTTAATACAACGCAATCTCTAACCAAAATTAAACTTAAACGGAATGAAAAACTTTATGTCAATATATAACAAATTTAAGCAAAGATAAAACAAACACAATGCATAAATATAAAAGGGATAAGGAAAGAGATGAACACCAGGATTTATAAAGGTTCGCCTACCCCAAAGATAGACTACGTCCTCTTTTCAACTACTTGTTGGAAATTCACTAACAACAATCTTGGTTAAAGGCCAAGAGGAACCTTTTAGAACAATATCAAGGCCAAGAGGAACCTTTACATATTCTTGATTCAAGGCCAAGAGGAACCTTTACAACAATCTTGATTTAAGGCCAAGAGAATCCTTTACACAATCTTGTTCTAGGTCAAGAGGAACCTATCCAACAATTTTGAATTCTAAGGTCAAGAGGAACCTATCACAGTCATACTTAAATGGGTGAAGAGTAACCCGTACAACATAATCAAGTTATACAATTTTTGTCCCACATGGACAGCCCCTAAACCAAGCTCTCTTGAGCTTCAACACAAACTTATATAGCTTATTGAACCTTGATCAAAATCGATACAAGATAAGGGCT
>JAOXYD010233478.1:0-17777 GCA_028565735.1 Pinacopodium congolense
TAGGGCATAGTCTTAACCATACTTGCATTATAAGTTTATGAAGATACCCAAGATTAGGCATTAGAATCAGTTTTTAACTCAATTAAAACATTATAACTCTAAAACTATAGCTATATATAGGTTATTATGGTTTCTTTTATATTAATTGAAAGTTATTTAGAAGTTTAATTGTTTTTAATTTAATTAATAAATCAATCAACCTAGTAATTGAAATTAAATCCTTGTGCAATGATAACTTAAACTCATTTAGATCTACTATGTTACTTGTGACAGGTATACTTGCCTATAAGATGGTCTTAGTTAGTTTACTTTGAGATTAAGTGAAAATATTAGTTTAAAAAGAACAACTACCAAGTTTTTGATATCATTATTAGAGATTGACACTAATTATACTAGGAATATATTGGTGTTAACTAGTTTAGAGGTTATTTTTGTTGTTTTTGTTGTTTTGCTATTTTTTGTTGAATTTTCTTCATTTATTTTTTTCATTTTTATTTATTTATATTTTTGGTGCTTTTGTTTGATTATTGTTTTGCTCACTTTCCATAATTAGTTTTTTTTTATTTAGTTACTTCCTTAGTTTTGTTTTCACACTCTGGCCTAAAATGCTGAAAAACTTGATTTTGAGGAAAGATGAGAGACTAACATAGAAATAAGAAAGAGACTCATGTAGGCACATTTGATAAAATAAAGGTAAAGAAAATCAATGAGGATCATCCAGAGGTAGAAATTGAACTTATAGAGATGGAATAATAAGAACACATAGTTTCACATTCTTAGTAAGAATGTGAAGAACTAACCATGATGGACTTAGTAATAGGAAATAGAACTAAACCTTTCGCTAGCATAGTTAGACCTAGGTTAACTCAAAAAACTTTGACCCCCTCCCTCCCCCTGGAGATTATTTCCATAGTTAAGGTCTCATATTTTTTAGGTTAACCTTAAAGGACTCGACCACCCATTTAGAAACCTTATTAGACATCTATGGCCTATTTAGGTATAATGAGATTTTAGATGGTGCAGTTAAGCTTAAGTTATTTCCTTTCTGCCTTAAAGATAAAGCCTGGTTATCTACCCTTTAGCCTGGTTCCATGACCACATGGGATGAGTTTATGAAGCTTCTCCTAACTAAATGCTTTCCTCTAACCAAGATAGCTAAAATGAAGATTGATATTACCTCATTTGTCTAGTTTAAGAACAAGAGTCTACATGAGACTCTGAGAGGTTTAGAGAGATGCTTTCTAAGTGTCATAGTCATATGTTCAATACATCATAGCAAGCATATATCTTTTACACTAGAGTTACACCGGTTACCTATAGTACTGTAAATGCTACTATGGGGTAATTTGATGAGAAAGACCTCACTTGATTGAGAAAATGGCTACAAATAGTTTCCAATGTCATTATAAGTGTCAACCTAGGAAACCATAGGAGCTTATACCATTAATTATATAATAACTTTAATGCCTTAAATGGAAATACTTAGTAAGAAACTGGATAGTTTAGTGAGTGGAGTTGCTAATAATGTGTTGAAAGGCCTTATATTCTATTAGAACTGTAGTGGTACCTCACATACATCCATAGAATGATAAGTAGGAATTCTTTTTCCTCGTGAGCCTGAGCAAGCCCAACTTATAGGGAACTTTAATAGGCAAAGAGGAAACCCCTATTTCAATTCTTAAAATCATGGATGAGGGAACCATCCCAACTTTTTAGGGACCAATAACCAAAATTACCAAAACTTTTTACTAGTCAATTCTTATAGAGTTCCACCCTATGGCTTTGAGCCAATGTACCACCTCTTCAACTGAAATCTATTTTTAAAGAGACCTTGTTAAAATACATCTAATCTATAAGTAAATGATGCAAACCCATAAGGCTATGATTAGGACATAGGGAATCAAGTGAGCCAGATTGTACAAACCTTGCATGAGAGGTTACTTGTCAAGCTATCTAGTACTGTCAAAACTAATCCTAAATAGCATGTTAAGGCTATTACCTTGAGGAGTGGAAATGAGGTAGCTAGTACTAGTTTAGAGAAGAAAGAAGTAGAAGAGAAGAGAGAAGAGATGGTTGTGGAGAGTAGGAAAGAGAAGCAAGTTGAGAGTGAAAAGGAGGAACTACTTAGGTTATTCATGGATCTTAATGCGTAATCATATAAGCCTAGGACTCTATAGCCTCAACATATTAAAGCTTCTCACCTAGATAAGCAATTTGAAAAGTTCTTAGAGGTATGTAAAAAGTTACACATTATCATCTCGTTTACTTAAGCACATAACCAAATGCCATCATATGCCAAGTTCTTCATAATGGAAATTTATTAAATAAGAGGAATTTGGAGGAGTATAAGATTGTGAAGTTGAGTGAGGAATGCTCTGCAATTTAGTTTAGAAAGTTATCTTTAAAGCTTAAGGACCCAAGAGATTTAGCATCCTATGTACCATAAGTATCTTATAAATAAATAACGCTCTGATAGATCTTAGAGTGAGTATTAACTTGATGTTTAGGTCTATGTTCAAGTAGTTAGGATTAGGGGAGCTTAAACCTACTAAAACTAGTTGATTGATATGTCACCTATCCTATAGGAATCATTGATGATGCGCTAATTAAAGTAGATAAATTAATTCTTCCTATTGATTTCTTAGTATTGAGGATAAGAATCTACTTATAATCTTAGGAAGGCCATTGATGGCTACTACTAGAGTCATAATAAATGTTAGGAGAGGAAAGCTAAGTCTTAAACCTTAAAATGAGGAGGTAATATTCAACATCTTTAGTTCACCTAGTTTGACCTCCATGATTAGTTCTTATAATTATATTAGAGTAGAAACTCAATAGCTTAAATGTCATAAGGCTCCTCGTGTAATTAAGGGTAAAGTCAAGCTTACCGACTTAAATTTTTATAAAGAGAGGAGAAGCCCAGTACAATTGTAGTCATGTATTCCATATAACTTATTTAGGTGTCTGACATGTATGGCTACGTTTAAGGTTCCTAAAGACAATGATTTGAAGACCTAATGATGTCCTAATATCATAGCTAAATATATAAAAGAAAAGCTTGTTAGGAGGCAACTTAACAAGAATTTAGGTTTCTTTGGTTTACTAACTTAGTTTCATGTCTTTTTAATTAGTTTTTATAGGTTTTTATACTTAGGATCCAACATTTCTAATAAATTTACATGTACATTTCTATGCTTTTAAATGGCCCATTAATTAGGGGGAGTTCAATAGCATATTTAAGGCTCAAATTCATAGAAACAAATGTTAGAAAAAAACATTAATGGCCCTCATTAATGGTGTTACTGTTGTTTGTTCAACCCATCCTTGAAGCGTGACTGTCAAATATCAATAGGGGTTATTAACAACACCATTATAGTCACTATTAATCACCATTGAACCCCTAGTTTCATTTAGAAATAATGTCATGTTAAAAAAAAAACCCAATGCACTTCATTTTCTTCACCTTTTCAACACTAGATCATCGTTCTTCACTCCTCACCTGTGCTCTACTTGCATTTCACCTAAAGTCAGCCCTAATCACCATCTTTTTTCCTATTTTAGCCTCTCCATCTTCCCAAAAGTCATTTTTGCCTATCACTCTACCCTCTTTCCCGCATTTTCTTCACCCTCCATTGTTTATAACCATCAACCATTGCCATTGCAAGCTTTCAGTCTCTATTCACCAACTATCCTTTTATCTTTTATATACAAAACTTACACCATTGAGCTCCCTGTTTCATTCTCTATCTTTTTGGTACCATTTTGTCTCTCTTTAGTAAAAATATGCTAGTCAGATGCCTTTGAGATCATTCATAGCATCATCTCATAGGAAGAGGCCTACTTTTGGTAAGTCCCACTTCACCTCGAGGGAGAACTTGGAGTGGTTCAAGGCCTATAGTGACAATGATATCATAATGGAGCACTTAGTGGCTTATATTATGAAGAAAAAGTTTGACATTACTGGATCTTTTCAAGTACTTACTACTTACTTGGGAGTCTATCTTGTAATTAATTATGCCATATTATCTTACTCTAATTCACAAGTTCTATGTGAACATGGAACAAAAGGAGGAATCTAATATGATTAAGTTATGCTTATTCGTATAAGGTACCCCTATAGGAGAAGTGATACCAAATGTACTCTTAGTTTATTATCTTCTTTATAAGGTGTACCTCACGAGAGAAACATATATAAGTAGTAGAAGGACACTCTATATTTTCATTTAGTGACATTGGATTTAGATTTCTCAATTACTGTTTCTCATACCTCCTTAGGGTTAATGGACTTAATAAGGTGTGTTTCCCACACGCCTACATTTTATATAAGATACTGCAAGGATTAAGTATTCTTTCTTAGGTACTCTTTGTTGGTTTTATTATACCTTATATGTACAAAGTAATTTGGATCTAACATCTAAGCAAGAGCTACTTACCATGGCTACTCACGAGTATCTTTAAGAATGTAAAAGTCAACATTCATTTACACCCATTACACGAGGGCAAGAGAGCAAAGGATCCAACTACCTTGAGTGTTGCTCTAAAGGAGAGTGGAGGTGAAGAGACACTTTCAAGAACCACTTAGCCCACAACCTCCCTAACCCTCTATCCCTACCACACTTTGCTACCTAAAACACCTACTAGCACTATTTTGGATATTCTTTTGAGGATGGAGAGTATAATGGTAGATATGTATAGCCAAATGGGCCATATGCAAATTTAGATAGATCATAAGAAGGGCCAATTACATCTGCTATAGGATTATCCGTAATATAGAGTCTCTCGACCTAGTACTTAGGATTTATAATTGCACATGTTTATTTTCCTTATTTTTATTTCTTTTTATTCCATTATGTTCATTTTGTATTTTATAATTCCTGATGTATTCTTGATCATTTACGATAATAGAGCTTTCTTATTCTCATCTGTCCCTTTTACTTTTTATGTTTTTTTATACTTTCAATTTGCTATTATTAATAGTTTATATGATTTAAGTTTTTAGCATAATTTTACAAATTGATTTAAAACTAACGTATAGGTAAGTGCACTTATCGTACAAGTAATATAGTAGACTAAGGAGTCCGAATGTCGATCTTACAGGGAAGTAACTATAAGTACTAGGTCAATTCACTTACAATTATCTAGAAAGATCAATTTGAATAATTTAAATTTTGAAAAATGCTAAAGAAACTTACAAAGTCAAGTTGCTTTTAAAAATTATCAAATTAGAAAATTTATCTCAGTTTTAGGTGTTCAATGATTTATCTGAGCAAATAGGATTTATAACAACTGATTTGGAGCATCTTCAAAATTTCAATGAAAAGTTATGGTTAAGATTATGTCTTTCCTCTATTAATCCTAAACTAAAGTTTAGTTACTCATCAATTCTATGCAATAGGCATGAAGATAATGAAGTAATACCAAGATCTCTTATATCAACACCAAACTCTTAAAACTAATCAAAGTTTTCTTATGTCATAATTATATTATGTCATTTATTGATTAATAAAAAAACTTAGGTAGATTTCTTAAATCCTAAATTATCTATCATTCTTTTCCTAATTTATCTATCATTATTTTCTTAGTAGCTAGCTTAAAAATAAAAAATTCAACCTTCAATAAATGAATAGTTCATAAAACATGAACAAAAGGTCAATTAAATCATTTAAACCATTCCTTAGCTATAAATCAAATCAACCACACCTATTAATTACAGAAAGAAAAATATGCATCTTATACCACATACTTCGCTTAATCTATAAATACAATAAAATATAACAAGTTTTTAGTTAAGAAAACACCCAAGACAAGCTCCTGAATTGTTTATAGGCTTAGAAACACAATCTCAACTCCAATAAAACTCAGATTTTCCAATAAAACCATATTAACTTTGAAGAACATGAAAATATGTAAGTTACGCAACACACTTTGATTAATCTTAAAATAAGAGCAAAATATAATGTTACCTGTGTTTAGAAAATGTCAAATATGATCTCCAAACTGAGAAATAGGTCTGAACAATAAGCTCCAACACTCAGTAATTCATAAAACAACTCAAACTCTCAATTACAAGTGCTTGAAATTAAGAACTCCTAAGAATACTAGAAAAAAAAAAAGGAAAGCTCAAGAGAGAATTTTCATATCTATCTCTTCATCACTAATGGCATGTCTTCTATGAATTTTCCATCTCTAGAGGGTTAAGAAAAACCTCTTTTGTCTTTACTAGATAAGGCATTCATTACCTTACATGTTTCAGCCAAAATTGTGGAGATTTGGTGGAATTTTTCTTATCTGGTGCCTACAATGGTGGTTAGACTTTGAATCAAAATGACACCATTGATAGGGAGTGGAATTGCCATTAAGAACCTAATGTTGCATGAATTGCCATTAATAACCTAATGTTGCATTCCTCAATGTGGATTGTTGGAGACCTCAACGTGGGATAGTCCAAACCCACATTAATGGCCTGGAATGTTATTATTGCATTCTTTT
The DNA here is from genome assembly GCA_028565735.1 of Pinacopodium congolense. NCBI lineage: Eukaryota > Viridiplantae > Streptophyta > Magnoliopsida > Malpighiales > Erythroxylaceae > Pinacopodium > Pinacopodium congolense. The sequence continues at coordinate 6,490 of JAOXYD010233478.1, forward strand.
GGCACAAATCCTAAGTTACTCACATCCATTTACAAATTCAACATTTCCAAACAATAATTAAACATTTAGGAGTTAAAGTATGGGTCAAATCAATTGAAAACACAATTAATTTAGCCTAACACTTGTAAATGTATCCCATATGTACAATTGGAATCATATATACACCATTTATCATTCAAGGGAGTATTTCAGTTCCATATTACTCTTTGTGTGTTATTTTGATTTTAGAACATTGGGGACTATGTTCAATTTAAATATAAGAGAGGGGACTAAGATTTGATTTTCTTACACATGATATTATTATGAATCTAAAAGTGATTTCAATTTTATCATAAATTTCTTAATAAATAGTAATTTTTTCTTTGATAACATAATATTGAAATTATTCATTATGATTTTGGTTATTTTGGCGATTTAAGGTGTTTATGCAATTGATTAAAATTGTTGGTGAACAAGTGACTCTAATTTTCTTTGTGATTTTAGAAGATGGATGCTTGATGATCATTATGATTGTCTATGTATAAAATGCATATACATAGGTCATTGTGACTTCTTTTTAGTATTTTTATCATCGAAAAAACATATAAACAGTTTATGTGTTTTTGTGAATAAGTGAGAAAATTTTATATTCACTCTGTTAGCTTTGTATTAAAGTAAAAAGATCAAAGTTAAAAAGTCATGTCAGTAACAAATTAATGATGTGGCTTAGTTGAGTAACTAGAGGTACTTGTGACAAGGTTTTTACCTTCATGTCAAAGGAATAAGTGACTTCTCAGCCAATGCATAAAATCTTACAATAAAGTTAAGTTTAATAAATAAATGAAAACGTGAAACTAATTGAAAATAGTATAAATAATTTAAATAATAGAACAAAAAACTTGTAAATGAAGTGTTTAAAAGTATAAGTGTAGGGAAGAAGGAAAACAAATGATTTATAGTAGTTCGGAGATGTTCAATTTCTCTTATGTCTGCTTCACAACAAACTTTGTTAAGAATTTTCACCATAGCAAAACATATACAATGTTAGATAATACAATTTCATTCTATGGCTCAATAATAACTATTCATTCTTCTCTTTCCTTAGGCTAAAGAATAATCTCCTCGCTTTCTTTAAATTCTTGCAAAATTGATACTTATAAAAGTGTCTCACTTAAACTCAAATTGATGTATAAACAAGCCTCTCACACTTAATGAAATGAATGCACACAAGCCTTGTAAAAACACCTAAAAAATAAAATCAACTTCACCAAAATCACAAAACTCAACTCTTAATGATCGCAACATTTGTATGGTTAATTTCTTTTCACTTAGATGGATAAAACACTCACAAAATCACCTGTTTATAGTGTTTTTTAGGCCTATTAGCCATTTCCCAATGTCTCTTTTCATTAAAAGGCATTTATTTTATATTGTCGCTACTTCTTATAATAGTTTAGTTACATATCGGTTTTTACATGCCTAAAACACATCAAACAAAATCAACTTCACCAAAATCACAAAACTCAGCTCTTGATGATCGCAACATTTATATAGTTAATTTCTCTACATTGAGATGGTTAAAACACTCACAAATCACCTATTTATAGTGTTTTTAGGCCTATTAGCCATTTCCAAATGTCTCTTTTCATTAAAAGTCATTTATTTTATATTTTCGCTACTTCCTATAATATTTTAGTTACATATTGGCTTTTATATGCCTAAAACACATCAAACCCATTGCAAATCAATCAAAACCAACTCACACTTCATAGTCATTCCTTAATTCTCACACATATTGAAAACACTTCCCAAAATATTTTATCTAATTAAGAGGATTAATTTAAAAATTCCCTATACAATTTCTTCTTCATTATCCACCCTATACACATATACTAAATCATGAATGCAATCATGCATGAGTGATCCCTTTAAGAATACCAAAAATGAACTAAACCAAACATACATTAAAAATTGCAAAACATAAACCTATAAATACGATCTTGATCTTCCAAAATGGAGTCTTCTTTAATATCAACTTCATGATCTCCAATTTAGCTCCAAGACTCCATAACACATTCTTTCATGCTTTAAAGATACACCTATCTTTCAAGGCTTTAAACATAATAAAAAATTTTGTCCAAAGATTTTTTATCATCACTAAAATAAGGTGAAACCTCCCCTTGTTCATAATGTTAAATTTATGTGTGTAATTGATTATTTTGTAGATTCATGCCAAAATTAAAAGATCAAATATGGTGCATTTTTCAAAAGAGCAAGATGTGTCTTTAATGGTGCCACTATTGTCGTATAGAGACCACTATTATTGACACTACAAGAGATTAGCATGACCACTTAACAACACCATTGATATTCAAGCAAACCACTGTTGACATCCATTATGCAGATTAGGAGAATAATGTAGGTAATGAACAAGATTGATGCTCTTTGATAACTAGGGATATTGAAGTCTCTATAGGCATGATTTGATGAGGATTGAAGGGAAAAATTGAACAATTCAATCCATGGCCAAATTTAAACCTATTTTTGGTGTATAAAGACATAAATTTAAACCTATTTGGTGTGTATAAAGACATCTTATAAGATCTGGCAACCAATAATAAGCAATTCTTTTCATCATTTTTTTATTGAGCTTTTGTAATATTTCTCTCGTTTCAACTTTAGATTTATATTTTAAGTAGTTTATTGCTTTCAATAAATTGTATTGAAGATTCAAGTTGTTCTTAAGGATTTAAGGAGTTAGAACACATGATTTAGTGTTGGAAGAACATGATAGTTTTTTTCTAAAATTTTAAATTCATTATAGTTAACTTTATTTTCATTTTAATCAATAGACATATTTTTTATGTTTAATTTTTTTATGTTCTCTAATTAATATGTGTATATAAATTATTCATTAGTTAAGGCGATCTTAGTAGATGTTTTAATTTATTTCTTTTTCATGAAGTATATGCTAATTTTTGTTTATTTGAGTGCTTAATTCTCTATAATAAGCTAGCCATTTAGAATAGAGTTATAGATAACTAAAATATGAGAAATCTCCCTTTAGTATTGGAACAGTCAATGACAACCACAGTTTAAATTAGTGAATGACAAAAATATACTTAATTAAGAGGATCTTAATTATGACATAAGGAATTTTAAGACTAAAATTCCTAAATGTCAAGCCTATTACCTAAGTTTATTGTATGACCAAACTGTTAAATAGGATCGATAGAGATAGGGCATAGTCTTAACCCTATGTTCTAATTTTATAAAGATACACAGATTAGGAATTATAATTAGCTTTTAACTCAACTGAAACGTTGAAACCCGAAAACCATAGCTATAGATTTGAATTTAGTAATGCTCGTAGGTTAATTTGATGTTTTTACATTAATTGAAAGTTACTTAATAGTTTAGTCATTTTTAATTTAGTTAATCAATCAACCTAAGTTATTTAAATAATTGTGATCTAAGTGACTTAGTAGTTATAGTTATATCCTTACAATACAATTATTTGCGCTCATTTAAATCCATTATATTACTTATGATAGGTATACTTGCCTATAGGATGGTCTTCAATAGTTTAATTTCAGATTGAGTGAAAATATTATTTTAAGAAGATCAAATACCACCTTTTATTTATAATATTTTTATGGAAGAGATTGTGAGAAAATTTGTGCCTAATGATGAAATGTCATCTATTCTACATCACTGTCATTATAGGGAAGTAGGTGGACATTTTGTACTAACTAAGACTACTCACAAGATCTTAGAATATGGTTTTTATTAACCTACCTTATTTAGGGATGCATATAATTTTATGAAGTCTTGTGATTGATGTCAAAGGATTGGAAATATTTCTAGGATATGTGATATGACATTAATTAATAGATTAATATGTGAAAATTTTTTATATTTGGGTAATGAGTTTATGGGACCATTTCTAAAGTCATACTCTAATCAACATATATTAATGGTTGTCAATTATGTTAGTAAATGGGTAGAAGTAAAAGCTTTTCCTTACCAATGAGGATAAAAGGGTAGATAGGTTCTTTGAAGAAAATGTTTTTACATGATTTTAACAATATCACAAGTGACTGAGAATCACATTTTTATAATAAAATTTTTGACACTTTATTTGCTAATCATAATGTCACTTATAAAGAGAATATACCTTGCCATCATCAAACTAGAGGTTAAGTTAGGTGATAAATTAAGGAAGATTCTAAAGTTAGTTTTGACTATAACAAAACATGTTTGCTACTAATCATTTTCCTTAAATTAAAGGTTAATTAAGTAATAAAAATTAATAGAAGCACATAATAGTGCTATAAGATTAACATAAGAGCCAAAAACCCAAAAAGCAGTAATAAAATTTGTTAAGTACATAAATAAGGCATATTAGATCTTAGAAACATATAAATTGACTCTATCCAAATAACTTGGGAAATCTCAAGTAGATATAAAGGAGACTACATGGAGCCTTCGATAATTGTTCATCCTATAAAAATATTCCAATCGCTAATTACTGCTCATGGATCTTGAAAGCTACATGATAGCAAACTACACCAAAAGGTTCTCTGTAATCCAAAATATAGTGCTATGAATAAATACATTAAGCTTTTGACTCTAATTCTAGAATTTCCTATCATTTCTTTCTTTTCGTGAAGAGTATACAGAGCATAATAAAACAAATTTTAAAAGCTACATAATCATTGGTGGCCAAGTGATGTGAAGATGAATCCCAACTGATGAAGGACTACCAATCTAATGAATAGCAAAAATGTCTACATATATGTTGAAATTTCATGCACAGTTTAGAAACTTAGCTACCATGAAATGTCATAGTGATTTTTATGATATTTTGATGTAAACTCACCCTAATTTTATAACTTAATTGTTTAATTTGTATTTGAATTTTTTAAATTCTATATTAATCCCTAATTGAAGTGAAAATCAAGAAAATTTTAAAGTTTAGAGCAAAATAAGAGTAACACAGTAGTCTTAAATCAATCCACATTTAAGTCTCTGAAGCCTGCATTTAATTAAATTCTAGGAGTAAAATGTGGGTAGCTAAACTGCGTCATTTAAGTCTTTTTCAAGTGATGTTTAAGTACTTGTCGAGAAATTTCTATCTGGATCTTTCTCACTATTGGTTGCAACTTTCTCCATTTGTTTTCAACTTGCAACAGACATATATATGAAGCCAGGGAATTGACTTTCTCATAATTAGAAACATATATTAGAGCAATAAAATCATATATGAATTTAAGGTTTTTTTCTTCTTTCTCTAGGTTATGTTTTTCTTTCTGTTTCTTTTCAAGTTTTGTATTTCGTATTTTTTAGGTTATTTTTAAGGATTCTTAGAGTTTGTAAATGTGATTGAAGAACATATAACAATTAGAGCTTCATTTGGTTTAATCTAAACCCTTTAATCACTTGTTTCATTTTCTTTCTTTACATATATTCAAGAGCATGTTGCTTAACTTTGATTCTTGCTTTTATATATATATATATGTGTGTGTGTGATGTTTTAATCTGAATTTGGGCTAAAAACGGATTGTTAATTGGATTGATTGAGTTCCTAATGAATGTTGAATGATATTATTTGTCTATTTTGAATGCTTAATGCTTGTTTTAAGTTGCCGCTTAAGATAAAGTCAATAGATGATTAAGAATAAGAGAAATCTACTTTAATCATTGTAAAAATTAGTAAACAACATGATTTAAATCAATGAATGACCAAAAATGAAATATTTATAAGGGTGGTGTTAATTGAGAAATAAGGTATTTTTAGGATAAACTTCTTAAACTTTAAGCCTATTGCTTAAAAATGATGAATTAACAAACTTCAATTTAGGTTAATTAGAGATAAGACATTATCTTAACCATAGCTTTGCTTGATTAAGAGAAGACCCTAGATTAGATATTCCAATCTTTTCATAACTCAATTGAATCAGTCTTAGCTAATTATTCAATTAAGTATTCTTTAAAGCAATTTGACATCCTTTACTTTTTTTAGAAGCTTTTAGATTAATTTCGTAATTTTAACCTTTTTAATTTGGCAATCTTTAGTTCTTAAGATAATTGTAATTTGGTTGACCTAGTATTCACATAATTTTCCACATAAGTTCGATATCCTAAGTCTTAAAAATACTCCACTTTATTACTTGTTGTCTAGTACACTTACTAAAATAGTTAGTCTTAATTTAAATTTGATTTTCAAGATAATAAATTGAGTTATTTGAGCTTATTTAGTGTTAGACCAACCAACAGCAATTTTTCTCTTCAACCTGATAGAGGCAGCAAGTGGTTTTTAGACCAATTACTTCTCTAACTTTATCTAATGTAGTAAGTTTATTAAAGATAACTTGCCATAGGATAAAGTATGCTCTAGGTAGTTTTTACTTCAACCAAACAAATTTATACCATAAAACTTTAATAGTAGCAGGTTTGAACAAACATTTACATGATTTAGTAGTAAGTACTCCTTAAATGTATTTTTTTTCCCATAATACCAGGTCTTCTCTCCTAGGATTGGGATCATAGCCAGGCTTAGCTATCTTGCTCTCTTACTATTATAGCTCTAACTATTTTGTTCTATGATCTCCTCTACTTTGGCCCTAGGAGGAAAGGAATGTTTGAGACTATATAGATATAGAATTAGATAGATAGGGCCTTCTTTAAACTAATTATCATATCACAAAAAAGATGTTGATCCCTTTCCCAATTATATAAGATAAAGTAACGTTTAGATTAGTTCTAAGTTATAACATTTACTAGAGAAATCATGAAAGAACAGGCTTATTTTAGACCTCTTAAATACTCCTCCAGTTTAGGAAATAAGTACAAATCCATATAACCTAAATAGCTTCCCTATTAGTGAAAATCTCCATAATCTCTTAGAGAGACTAATATTATAACATATATTGATAGGATGAATGCACAAACCTCCCTCTTCCTTAGGCTCACACACATATACCCACTTCAATTTAGCTTTAGTATGCTTGTAGGCATCCCCACTCTATAGAAAATTCCTTATAAGTTGCTCCACGGATTTCATTAACTTTCTTGGAAGACCAAAACACAGGCATATTGCTTAGGATGGATAGAATTAGTTGAATTGTATTTGTACAAGATTAGGTTTTGTTGTACTAGTTATTAATTCAAGACTAAATCCTCTCTAATTATTGTAAACAATCCCTAAAAGCAAACTTTCTTAATATGATTGACAATCTTAAGTATTTAATGGAAAGGGAAGAAATGCCCATGCCAGCAAATTAGAATAGCTCACCTGTAAAATTAGATGCAGAAGCTAAAACTAAGATTGAACTCTTATCAAAGTTAATATTTAAACTAAAGGAACTTAATAATTTAAGGAAAGCATAAAGCACCATTTAATTGAGCATTTCTTAGTTACAAAAAAGAGCATGATGTCATTAACAAAATCTAGATCTATGATCCTTAATTTCCTACACTTACTACAATAGGTAAATGAAGAGTTCCTCTAGTTTTCTATTTAAAAATAAAGGATAGGATCTTAATGAAAAATGTGAAGATATAAGGGGATAGTGAATTCCCCTAACTCAATCCTTTCCTTCCTGAGAAAAAAAAAAGGGTAGGTTCCCCTTTCACCAAAATGTTAAATGATGTAGTTGGTTGAGCTAAGAGGGGTTCTAACTTGTAGTTTTAATAATGATAAAACATATTTATTATTAATGTTTTGATTTGTTTATGTAATTGAAAAGATAGGAATTTGGATGACATGCATGAAGATTCTTGGAGTTTAAAGAAGATATATTTGAATGAAAGTTGGATTTCAAGATAATGTCAATTCATAAAGAAAATGAGAATGGTGAAGAAACATTGAAGTACAGATCATGTGATGGATAAAGATCAAGACCAAGAAGAAGATCAGATATATTTACATCTATATCTTTGTTTTCAAATCTTTCTTTGATCTTCTTCTCTCTCTTTTTTTTTTTTTGCATAATCATTTTCATTTAGAAATCATGTCTTTAGTATTTTATGATCAAGATGAATTTTGTGAAAGGTTTTAAAGAACTCCTTTTTAAGTGTTAAGATATTTTGAAGAAGTATTTTAATTTGTTAAGTGTACTTAAGTGAGGAATTTTGTAAAGATTTTAAAGAAGCTACTCTTGATGTGTCAAGATATTTTGAACAAGTATTTGAATTTGTTTAAGTGTTCTTAACTGGGTTTAAGTAAAGAATTTATCAAAAGAATAATTTTTGCAATTTTAGGGAAGCTTCAAAAAGTTTTTGAAATTTTCAAAAAGTTTGATAAAGTTCAAATTTTCATAAGCCAATGATGATAGTGCCCAATTTATACATCTTTTAAGCAAGCTTTTATGATGATAATCTTAGGCCTTGTTTAGTTGGGTTTCTGTTTTTAGTTTTTGATTCCTGTTTTTCTAAATATAAAAACAAAAAACATCACAAAAATCCATAAAAACAACACACTAATACCGTATAGAAATCGAAAAAAATAGCACACAAACCATTGAAAACACACAAAAAAACAATATAAAAACACAAAAACCACAACCAAAAATAATAACCAACAACCCAACTAAATATGCCCTTAGTTTGAAGGGTAATTCTATTTGATTTGTCTATAAAATTGATTAAATCTTAAATAAGATGTTGCTCAAGATGTTTTTAATAAATTTTTATGCTTTTATAGGAATTTAGTGAGCAACTAGATGCACTTTTGGAGTTAGTAAGAGTGTATAATCAATTTAAGGAGTGACAGCATCAAGCCGTGGAGTTCCACATCAAATATTAAGACCATAGGACAAATGATGGAAAGTACATCAAGAAAACACCAAAAGAAACAAAGACAAGCAGTGATTTACAACTATGAGTATGGCCATGAAATAACTATAAAAGGGTGCACAACCTAGTTCACAATTGTAAGGTAGCTCATGATGTGATTGGGCCCCCTTATGTATATAAACATTTTTCCTAAGTTATTCTCTTGCCTTTGGTTCCTTGGAATCTTGTAATTGCCACCAAAACCATGAAAGGGAATTTCAAGTCATCTTAATAAGATTTGAAGAAAATTTGAAGGAGAGAATTGGATTGAAAACAATGAGAAAGTGAAGATCAAGAGAGATTTTCCAACAAGAATCATACAAAATAGATTCAATCATCATGAACATGAGACTTTCTATCCTTACTTTCTTTATGATTGTTGTTGATGTTTTCATTATGTTTAGGAACTAATTTTCTTATAGGATCTAGGTGATTATGAATCCTAGATGATTCATTAAATTAAAGTTGAGTTATAACATAAATATTTCTTAAAAGGATTAACCATCTAGGTCCTAACTTTTCAATTGCTCATTGAATCTTTTGGATTTTCCTTTGAATTTACCATTAGTTATTTAATTTAGTTAATTATTAAAATCAATCAACCATTTTAATAGGTTAAATAGTAAAGAGATTAATATTGCTAGTAGTTCAAAACATTCCTTGTGGATCGAAAATCTAGACTCATAGTAGCTATATTACATTACGATAGCTACACTAGCATATTTTTAGTCTTAGTATTATTTATTTGAGATTTCCATTTATTTTATTTAAAATGTAGGTAGTGTAGACCACGCATCACAAGATATATTTTGTGTTTGATTTTAAAAGAAATGTCTTAGTCTCTAAAATTACTTTAATGATGTTTTAAAACTTGTATGAATTGGTTTCAAATTAAAATGATGGTTTGGAAATTATTTGGAATTGATTTTAAAATAGAAAGTTTCAATGTAGTTAAAGTTGCATGAATCAATGCATTCTAAGTTTTTAATTTAAATTGAAAAATGTTGATAACCAAAATCACTTTGGGAAACTTGGGAAACTTATTTAAATTGGTTTTCAATTAAGATAGACCGGTTTTAGGTGTTTAAAAATTCTTAAAAAGCTTCTATATGAGCTAGAAAATTGATCTGCAAAAACCTTGATCAATCGCTATTGGAGATTAGTTGATTAGTATAGTAGAATTTGGGGAACTAAATGATCGATGTCATCTAATGATTGACCTTTCAAAATGAGTGTTCTACTAGTCGAGGCTACAAATGAGAAACAACTAATTTGTTTGTGCTTCCAATGTCATTTTGAATTATTCTAACGTATTTTATGTTTATGAATTATGTTACATCTCATTCGATGTGCTTTTATATACCTCTTGCGCATTGAGATTATTAATTGAGATTTTTTGAGATTGTGTATGCTTGTTTTGGGGCTTAATTATTAGAGTTGGAGTTTATGATTAAGGGTTACTCTTTATCCATTGAAGTAAGATCTATAAAAGTTCCTTTTTACCCTTGTAAAGAAGACGTTAGAAGTTCCTCTTCAACCTTGTAAAGAAGGTGTTATAAGGTTTCTTCTTCATCCAAAATAAGATTGTTTTTATAATGGAACTTCCAAATGCGATCTTGGAAAGTTGACATAAGTAAAGGATTAAAGTGAAATATTCCAAGTAGTCACTCTTCAACTACAAATAATTTAAGTGCGTATGGTATAAAAAAATAGAATAGCCTCCTCCTTCCACTCTAGCAATTAAGTCAAATTGTCCTGAATTTGAGGTTTAGAAATCAAAGTAAATGTGGAATCAAAATAGAGAATAGTATTCCCCTAAAAATATGAATCCATGTATAAGCATGGATGAGATTATTACATTCCATATGAATGTTTAGAGAAAAGTTATTTAAACTATTTTCATTCCTAAATATAAATATTATTTAAAAGCTTCCAAAATGATTAGAACAAGAGTGATAACATAACATAAAATTGAAATAAAAATACATGAAAAGAAATACTACGAATGTAAATGTTTAAAACATCTATAAAAAACAAAAATAAAAGTAAATAAAATAAAAAGAAACAAGATAAAAGAAAACCAAACTTGGTTACCAAGTTTAGCTCATATTGAACCAAGGTGGTTCTAATCATGTGTTTTGATGATAACAAAACATTATTCTTACTAATGTTTAAGTTTTTATGCTTTATAAGATAGATTGATGTTTAAAATGTAAGAGCATACATGTGGAGCCTAAGGTAAAAGAGCCATCTCAAAGATAATGAACAATGGATCAAGCATTAAAGAGTTAGAATGAAGATCAAGTGATGATTAAGCTTGAAGATCAAGAGAAGCTTGAAGATCAAAACCTTGAAGAGATCAAGTTTAGAAAGAGTTTTGACAAATGGCTTAAGGTGTAAGTGTCCTAAACTTGATCTTAATCAATGCTTGAAAAGGGCTCTCACATTTGCATGATCATTTGCATATAGGC
>JAOXYD010233487.1:0-17776 GCA_028565735.1 Pinacopodium congolense
AGTTCTTCAAACATAAAAATTGAAAGTTCTTCATTAGTCATTCAATCATAAAGGATAATCAAGGAGTCATGCAATTAATTGCTCATGTCAATGTACAAGTGAATTCAGTCTACTTGATGCTTCTTCAAACTTCAACTCCAATCACAAAATCTAATTTTATTTGTAAAATGAATAAACATAAAATAAAATACTTCAACTTTCAAATGCATTAACATTCTTCATTTATTTATTAGATATAAACTTTAATTGTGATCTTTAAAAACTTGGTTGAGAAGTTATATAGTCTTCTCATGCAAAGGTAGACACTTTGTCATGAATACCCTTGATTGCTTAACCAGGTCATTATGATCAACTAAGTACTAATATTACTCTTTAACTTTGACCTTTTTATTTATATAAGAAATCAAAGGGACTGCAGTTATTTTGCTCACTTATTCACACGTTTTTTTTTCAATTTTTAGATAATGAAAATTTTCAAAAGAAGTTACAATCACTCATGTATAGGAATCTTATACATTAAAAATCATAATGTTCACTAAGTATTCATTTTCCAAAGTTATACAACAAATTAAACAAACTTGTTCATTAACACTCATAATTGATCACCTAAACATCCTGAATCACCGAAATAATCAAAATCATAATGAATAATATGAATGATATTCTTCCAACGAAAAGCAAATTTAATCATTTTCATTGAAAAAGAAATGATAAAATTGATGAGCTTACGACAATCTATGATATTTCTATAATCCCTCTCCCATATTTTTTAGTGTTTAAAAACACAAATAAAAACAAGGGAAAGGGGTGAGGTGGTAAAATCAAAATCATTTCTTAAAAGGTATGTGGGATGAAGAGAAAGTTGAAAAAGAGCCAAAAAATGAATATCCATTAAGCTGATTTGTGTGGTACAACTGATATTGGTGAATAATTAAAAAATATAGAAGTAAATTAGCAACATCAATATGAACAAAATAAATACAAATGAAATAAAAACACAAATTTTTTTTTACTAAATATTATATTTGAATGCTACTCTTATGATGGGTCAGGGTCAGGTCTAGATGATTTCAAGTACTCCCACATTTGCATGAATGTTGCTAAACTTGCATATATTGTTGCATCCAACATTGGGTGTTGAGCAATAACTCATAGATAGCTACTAGGGAGACCTTGGAAGACGATAGAATAGGAGCTATTGATGGTTTAGGAGCTGTTAAAGAAGGAGTGTTGGATTGTAAGGACTCAAAAGTCTCCTCGATAGAGGCCTTATATGTGTCAAGATCAGGTCTCAGAGCGATCAAGTCATTTAGTCGCTCATGAGTGTGTAATGGTTATCAAGATAGATTCCTCTACTACACTCAAACACACATGTGCTTTCATGCTTTAAGTGATAAGATTGTAATGGTGTTGGAAGGAAGTATAATGAGCTCTTTGCAAAAATTGACATCACGATCGACCAAACTCTTAAAAATCAAGCATGGAAAACACAGGTATATTTATACTGCACCAAATTCCACATATATGCAATGATGAAGCTAGCTAATAGGATATCATCTAGTGATACTCACCTATGAAGCATATGATATAATAAATCAGAGATGCTAAATTGAACCTTATTGAACCCATTAGCTTGAGGTTGGACATTAGCTGATAAGAAGGCAATGATGATCCTCTTGTGAGAGCCAAGACATGAGGTTAGTTAGGCATGTCCATTACAAACTCTCAGAAGGTCTAGGGCATGATAAGTTATATCGTGAATTTGTGATCAAAATATGGGTTAGATGGAACTTGGTTTAACTTTGAAGCAGTGTTGCATTGATGCTTATAAACAATTCCCTCATCTAACACACCTAATAAAGTAGACATGTATCCACGAGTGAGATGAATAGATGTACCTAGAACGGAAGTCTTGACCTCTATTATGTCCTCCTTGCTTTTATCTGTAGTATTAGCAGAGAACTCGTGCACTAATGTTAAAAAATATTGACCATCAAAGTGTAGAAATGGGCCCTATTCTAACTTCTAGAATCTACTCTTAATATTGAACTCCACCTGAACCTTTGGGCGAGATCCTCTCAACTATGATCAAATTAGCTCAATGGGCCTTAAATCAGTCAAAATTGTACATCAAAGTGAATCGTTATGTATCATATGTAGACCTTTTATAGGATTATGATGCTCCCCATGTTATTATGTTTAAAAAATTTGTAGAAGATATCTAGAAAATTGCCTGAAAAGGTATTAGGGTTGTTGAAATACTCCCTTATCTTTCCAGAATATTATACTAGTGATAAAGGTATAGGTTAGTAGAAAAGAGGGTAAGTGAAGGGATTCAACAATTGGGGTGTGAGGAACAATGTGCTACAACCAAAATTATGAGAAATTGAAAAATGGTCAAAATGGAGAAAATAGTGGCTTGTGATAGTAGCTTTAATGGTAAGGCTTGAACCATGAGAAATAATAGTAACTAAAGACAATAACTAGAAAGGATAATGATGATGAGGGGAGAGCGGTGATGCAAGCAGTGAAATAGCAATACAAGGAGTAAAATGGGAGAAAGTGATGCCTAAGTAGGCTGACAACAATAAGATAATAGGGAGGTAGAGAAAAAGAGAGAAGACGAAGAAGAATAAATTATTTATAGTTAGAGAGTTTTAAATAAAATGATCTCATTTTTATAACTACTTAGAAGATTCTGAGAGTTGGGGTACAATGACGCTTGCTGGGATTACAATGTTACTATTGTGCATTGCCATTAATGTTTTGTCTTTGAAGGCAATTTAGAAATTGTGTATGGTCATCATTTGTTGAGGATTTAAATGAGAAGTTGAAAAACTTGACAAAATAAAATCTGATTCTGTTGTAGCTTTACTAAAATATCTAAAAGGGAGATAAGTTAGAAGCTATCAATCTTTTGAATATAATATTAATAGGTAATTTATATGGATTTTAAGGCATAATATGTAGTATTTTTACCCATAAAAGATGTAAATTCATTCCATTTATGAGATCTTTTAATTAATTTCAGATTTATGATGATTTTGAAACTTATGAATTGGAAGTAGAGTAAATAGGAGTAAAAAGGAGCAAAAGGCGCATGCTAGAGAGATCAATGATGGTTGCTGGGATGTTAAATAGTGCCATTATTCTTTAATCGAAACTATCGTTGAATCTCGATACATGAAGTACAATGACACATGTAAACGAAGCCATTGAGCAATATATCAAATCATCGTTAAGCATTCTGTTACGTTTCTTTTTGTGATTTTTTAAGGAAAAAGTGGAAAAATTACCCTTGGACATCTCCAATCCGTAGTAGCCACTAAAGACTTATAAAAAGAAGATAAAACCTTAAAAGATGGGAAGGGGGACACATGGGAGATTAAAGAGAGTTGTTTTTCATTTTTAGTTAGGGTTTAGTTTATATTTCTTTTGTTTTATTTTCTCTCTATATTGGGTTAGTCGATTGGAGTTCTTAAGAGTATTTAAAGTGGATTGAAGAGCGAGATTTCAATGGATTGAATTAATTTTCATTATATTCCTTCATCTTTCTTTCTTATTTTATATTGATTATTTATTTTTTTATCAATGGATATGTGTTTTCTTAATATATTCTTATTCCCATTATTAAATATGTGTGCTTAAGTTATTATGGATAGGGTTAAGAAATTAGATGGGCTGTACATATTTATAAGATTTTTAACTAATCAAAGTTATTAATTTAACCTTACTTGAATTGGTCATCATAATTAGATTGTTAGATAATTAAATGATTTATTATTATTGGCTTTTAATTATTTGAAGATTAATTAGGTAATAATATTGACTTTAGATGTGGATCAAGTTCTAAAATCTTTTATGAGGGTTTTTATATTTAACGAATCTATATTTAAGTTTTTTGAAATTAATGCCTTTTATTCTTAATTTGTTTATAGACCAAGTAGATAAATTAAGTTTAAGAGAGAAAATATATTTTCATGATCATTGATTGTATTTTGTTCTAGAGAATAATGTCCTAAATATATCCAACGATTTGTCTCTTTATTTGTTTAACCCATTGAAATTTGAGGCCTTAATTAGATTATCATTTGTTTGAATTTTAATTCATTAGATCATGTTTAGATTGAATGTTGTTTATTTATTTTAGTTATTGTCTTTTTATTTTTATCATTCAATAATTTAGAGATATCCAGTGAATTAAACACTAATTAACCTAGTGCTATGCTCAAATTTCTAAGGAGATGATACTTGATATTCACCATTTTATACTACTTATTAAAAAGTTTCACTTACCTCTAATTGGCCTAGGATTAGATTGATTAAAATTAAATTATAGATAGACCACAAAATCCAAGTGTTTAATGGTTGATCAAATAAGTGAAGTATTCAACGGATGGATTTCACTAGCTACGAAAAGATTGATTTCAAGCCTATCTCTAGCTACTTGAAACAAGAAAAATCATGGTTATGCGAAGATATGGAAATAGAAAATAGATTGTATAAGGTTAGAAGACAAACATAACTTTATCTATTATCAAGAAATTGGAGCAAAAAAAAAAAAAAACTATGCAATGGAGAGTAACTTAGAATGAAGATGGGGTATATGAAGTATTTCAACCATTCTAAGTAAAGGGTGCAAGCATTTGTCAATTATTGTTACAAAAGCTTAGATTTTTAAGTGTGTATCACCATATGATAAAAGATGCATGGGGTGTTATTTTCTAATAAGATTTTGGATGGGAACAAAAAAATCCACTTGTTAATAAAGCTATGCTAGGAAGGCCTAAAACTAGAAGAAAGAAAACCAAGAATGAACTAAAAAAAGTGAGCAATACATACAAGTTATCCAAAAAAGGACAAGTGCAAAATTATAGCAAATGTGGTACTACTAGACACAATACCAGGAAGTGTAATAAAGAAGGCCCATCAAATATGTCTACATATTTAAGTGATTTTTTTTCTTTATTCCAAATTTGAATCGTATTATGAGTTGAAAATTGATTAAAGTGAAACTATTTTGTAGGAATACATATAAGAACATTATACAATTCTTTAATTTGCGTGTAAGGCATGTTTAAAAGTATTTGCAACGTGCATATGAGGCATGTTTACAACTCCTTAATTTTATTTTTATTATGTATCAACTAAATTTCTAGTCCATATAACTAAGTCAAAAAAAAACAATTATGTAAGTCCTACATTACATCATTTGAATTCATGGCTATATTATACAGTAATTAACTTTTTCTTTTTTGGATCAAATTATTACCTCCATATATGCCAATAAAGAAAGTTTGATGATGCTGGCCCCTATTCATTTAAGTTAGCTTTTGAATCGAGGGGTATTAAATTTGAAGACCATCTAAGGATAACTTCACAACAATTACAAGTCAAAGCAAAGAAGAGAAGAGCATTGTTAAAATGTTGGTCAGACATCATAAGATGTACTTTCCCAATTTAAAATACATAAAGGAAGCAATATGGATATAGATCAACCATTATATATATTATTAATGTGTATACTTCAATTATCTTTTGCCTATATGTATGAAAAACCTAATACCCTTTTGGAAATTTATGATATATGCATAATTTTATGATATTCACGATATATGGTTCGAAATTTAATGCATTCACGTGATCAATCAAAATTGGATGCCTTATTTTGTTTATCCATATGTTAACATTCATTTATATAAATACAATAAATTGCAATATAACAAAAACATTAACAAAAAAATCATTACAAATATTGAACCAAGGGGGGTTTAATTCTTAGTTTTGATAATAAAAAGCATAATTGTTCACTAATGATTTAAGTTTATGTTGTAAGTTTCAAATATAGGCTTATTAAATGATGATTCAAGGTGGAAAGTTTGAAACTTAAAGGCCAAAATGGAATTTGATGCAAGAAAAAGGGACATGGCAGCTTCAAGACCTTAATTATGTAGTTTTGAATGTGCTTGTACGTTTTACTTACTATTTAATTGATTTAAGAGCTCAATTTTATCATACATTGCATATAACTTTTAAAAAGGTGCATAAATTTTGATTACATAGGTCAATTCATGTTTTTTATTGTTATTAAATCATGTTGGACATTCATATAGTTTCAAATTATGTTTCAAAACTTGTTTAAAGTCTTGATTAAAGTTAGAAAAATATTTGGAAAGGTTTGGATTTGATTTGAATCATATTTTGTGTTTTATGAACCTTAAATTGCAATTTGATAGGAGATGAATGGAGCTGTATAGAAACGACAGTTTAACCCTTGTTTCCCCAAAAGGCCAGCGACGGATGGCAAAGACCTCAATGACATCATTGAGCTCCTCAGATATCGTCGTTTAGGTCCTTGTCTCGAACGACTAATTTTGGGACTCGGGCTTTAATGATTTTTTAATGCCCAAATGACTAATTTTTGCTCCTAACATATCTGATCACTTCCTAACCCTATATATATTATTCCTAAACACTTTTTATCAAATATTTATGCTCTTTAAACAAGATCCAAATCTTTCAAACCTCAAAGTTGCCACCATTTACGTTGTTCTTAGTTTAATCTCTTTTCTCATTATCTTACTCTTTTTTAAGTGTGTGAGATTTTTGTTTCTATTAGTTTAAGTGTTCAAGAGTTTATTTAATAGTTTCGTATTTTTTGGAGCTTATTTCATGTGTTTTAAGCTTAAATTTTCAGATATATCAAAATTATGTTTGTTTCTTCTATTCTTACTTTAATCTCAATTTAAGCTATCTTAATCTATTTATGGGTGTTTGATTTTGTTGTCCTTAACTTTTTTTTTAAAGTATTCAAGAGTTTCATAGATCAATTTTATATTTTATTAAGTGTTTACATTGGTAGATTCAAGCTTATAAAGTCATAAATATTATAACTACCTAGTTTTGCATGTTCTAGCATTCTTCCACATATTTGAGTGCTTTAATCCTAATTTATTGCTTCTAAATTGTTATTTTCTATTTTTTAAGTCCTTAAGGTTTCATTGACTATATAATTAAATTTTTAGAGGCTTACTTATTTGTTTGGAAGCAATTATATTTATATTTATCAAAACTATCCAGATTTTGTGAATATCATCTTTTATTTTAATTTTCATCATATATACACTTTTTTTAGTGACTAAATTATGTCTTATTAAGCTTTTTAAAACTTTCCAATGCTTCATTGTTTCATCGTATCATTTACTAAAAGCGTAGAACCCTTACGATTTGAGCTTTAAGAGAAACACCTATTTAAGTGTATATTATTACTTGTAAGGAGATTATTGCATCTTTTGGTTGCTTAAGTTTCTAAAGGTTCCTCTTTACTATAAAAAGATTTGTTAAAAATTACTCTTCACCTTTAACAAGAAGATTGTGTCTTGTAAAAGGTTTTTCTTCACCTTAAAAGAAGATTGCACTTGTTTTTTATTAATTAGTGAAATTTCTAATAAGTAGTTAGAGAGAGGATATAGTTTATCTTTACAATAGGTGAACCTTTATAAATCTTCGTGTTCTTCTCTATTTTTAGCTCCTTACTTCTTGCTTATTGTGTGGTTTGGTTATTGTTTTTTATTGGCATTTATTTTTGAATATCATATTATGTTGAATATTAGTTTAGTATTGCATTTAGATTTAATTGGTTTAGGTGGCTAATTTAATTAATTTAAAAATTTTTAATCACTTGACTACCTTTTAGGGCTTATATCAAATATCAACATAAATGTCATTACAAAAGTCAAAACACATGTCATTACAAAATGCATTTCAAAGCGATCTTATTATCATAAAATTGTAACATATAACTAAGAAAGAAGTATAATGAATCCCACTAAAATAGTCGTTAATATAATCTTTAACTCTTTTTTTATCTTACTTTAACATATTAATCTTTTCCTTCATCGACTTTAGTTTCTCCTCAAGTTCTTATGCTTCCTATAACTCAAACTTATAATATGCCATAATTGTCCTTATTTCGACCTTCTTCTTTAGTGTATCAAAATCTTTTCTCAGCATCTTAATGACTACAATAACCCTTGCACTAAATTTATCATCATATCACTTAAAAATTCATATATAATTCCTAAGCTGCCAAACATACGTGGTATTTCAATACATATAAGATAAGACTCTCTTAAATTTTCAAGTACATTAAAACTCACTTACTCGATAATTGCCACATTCATAAAATTTCCTTTCTGGATTATACTTTGATTATGAAGTTTTTAATAGGGCATTTAATCCACAAAAGCAAACTAGCTTACTAACATTAGTGTTAAATGACTTATAAGTTGTTGATGATGATTCCATGTCCAATCTGTGCGTTGAATTAATAGTTTCAAAATGATATATGTACTAATTAAACGATTTTTTGCATATGCATTTTAATAGTAATAAAAGAAGTCTGGTTTTGTATAAGCAAGAAAGACATTGCTTTTAAAAAGCACTTCTCCTATTCTACATTCACCATACTTAATGAATGCCTTGTTGCATTTGGATTTCTCATTGACTTGACAACCTCCTTTCAATATGTCCTTAGTCACAAGAATTGCCTAGGAGATCCTAAAACTTGGATCTTTCTACTATCTGGTTAAACAAATTTCTTTCTTGGTATTAATTTTTACTTTTGCTGATCTTTTCTGTTGAACCTTAATTCATTGTTTACTAAACCCTTGATACTTCTTTTTTTTTTAAGATGAATGAATTAAATTAAAATAGAGTTACAACAAATATGACTAGCATTTAATTACAATAAGAGTTGTAAGAAAAAAAAGGAAGTTCGTCTTTTTATAAAAATGACCATAAATATATACAATTTCATGTAGACTATATTACAAATTGTAAGTCTTCACAATTTGTAGTATTAAGTCAAAGTTTCAGTCTCCTCTTCATCATTTGGTTAAGGTTTTGTTCTGAAGAAGACTTTCTCATTAGATAGATAAATTTTATGTATCACTTGATTTACTAATTTTGATATATTTGTGAATATGTAAATGTTTCAAATATATAACTGGATTGAAGCAATTAGACAATTGTCTAAAAGTATATTCAGAGGTACATTGACTTTAACAGACTAGTACAAAATATACTACATATTGGAAGTTGAAAGCAATTGGTGGAAGGGTGCAATTGTTCTTAGAGGTGTTAAGATTAAGCTTAAAGCAAGTTAATTTACATTAACTCAATATCTCAAATAATCATATGCATATTTTGTTTAAGACACTCATAATCAAATTGACATAGCTAACTCAAGTTATGCTATTATCTTGTTAAATGGAATTGTAATTCAAAATTCTCATATAACTCCAAAACTCTTTTTTTAGCCATAGAAATAAAAATGATCTATAGAGGAAATGCATAAAGAAAATTGACACAAAATTAACTAGAAAGACAAGTTAAAATGCATAAGTGAAACTAACCACAGCTAAAATTTGGAACGGTATGTTGTCTTATAAGTCTTTCTAGTAGCTTCTGTAATTGGGGTCTTTAAGCATTTGAAGAGAAAGCTAGCGTCAAAAATAACATAGAAACTAGCAAAAATGTAGATAGAAATTGTACCAATTTTTGGCGATTATTAAAACAATGTAGGCTAACTCCTCATCGATAATAGCCACAGGACGATGAAAAAGGAGGAAAAGGGCCATAACAATGTGGAAGGGGGGAAAAGGGGACGGACGAAGAAAATGATTAAAACATATACAGTATACTTCTTATCAAAGAGTTAAATAATAGCTAAATAGTGCCATTTTTTTGTTGGTTCACTAAGTAAAATAGCACCTTATAGGAATATAACTAAGCACTCAATCTTGAAAAAAATCA
This sequence comes from Pinacopodium congolense, assembly GCA_028565735.1. Lineage (NCBI taxonomy): Eukaryota > Viridiplantae > Streptophyta > Magnoliopsida > Malpighiales > Erythroxylaceae > Pinacopodium > Pinacopodium congolense. The sequence continues at coordinate 9,817 of JAOXYD010233487.1, forward strand.
AGATTGAAGACTAGAAATTGTTGTTATCCCTATTTATTTCCTCTTATTTGATTGATTCAATTTATACTTGACCCAAGAATTTCAAATATTATAGCTGCCATCTCTCAAGGTGCAATTAAGTTTCACTAGTTAAATTACTTAGGATTTACTCTATGATCTTTCAACCTACAACGTCTTTCTAAAAAACCCAACTAGTTATGAAGCAATCTTATATGCATTTTATTAATCTATTGAAATCTCTTTCTAATAAATTAATATACTTGTTATTTACAGGTCTATTAAATGCCAACTCTCGTTGTACATTCAATATAGGTTACTAAAGTCATTCTTTCGATTTATTTTAAAGTTTAAACTCAATAAATAACATAAATATATGTTGCATTGATTCAACAAATAGGAGTACACAAAAAATCAAACGAAAATTCCTAAAATAAATTTAGCTACTTATAACGTCAATAAGATCATAAATAATCAAGTTCTTCATAAACAAAATATATCTGAGAAAAATAGAAGTAACAAGTCACTAGAGTAGAAAATATGGAAATTTGTAGAACTCCTGCAATTTTGGGCATGATTTCGTGCTCTTCAAGCCTTGGAATATCCATCATGCTCTCACACATTGCCTAATCACTCAAGTATCAAGTTATAACCAAGTTTATGCCACCAACTACTTTAACTAATCAGCATAGTTCACCTTATACTCAAGCAATCTAATACAAATTAAAGCACGGAACTCAATCTCATTTCAACTACAATGATAGAATTTCATGGTAAAATAAACATTATAAAGATTCAAGTGCCAAAAGTTGACCTAACAAGCCTAAAATATGTGTCTTATATGACATGCCATGTGATATGAAAGCAATAAAATGTAAATGATATGCAGTATGCAAACAATAAAGCAAGTGTGGCGTCCCCACACTTAGATAATACATTGTCCTCAATGTGAAGAGAAACTTAAGTAACAATAATACTAATAACACATTGAAATATAAATCGTAAATAAACGAATAATTGAAAAACAAAAAAAAAAGGGATAAAGAAAGCTTATGGTGATTCTGGTGGAGATGATGGTGGCCTGGACACATCAATATGCTAAATATGAAAATATTTCTTGAGCTTTCCATCTTAAAAGTGCTGCTATATTAAGACCCGTTGGACCTGCAATTTGATATTGTCTATCCAACCCTCCAATTGCTTAGTTTTCTCGATCAATAATTGAATATTTACATTCATCTTGTGTAGTTCTTTTTTTTTTCATACTTCGTCTTTAGTAAATCGAGTTGAAGGGCCAACTTCATCGTTCGAAAGGGTGTGAGATGTCATTGGTGGAGGTGGTACTGCCTTGCTTCTCTTGTTAACAACAATAATTCTAGAAAGGGGATCTTAGCGCGCCATAGAATGAGGCTCTAATATCTCCAATCTTTGTAAGTACTTAATATCAAAATAATTATATGCCTTACTAGAATAATCTTCTAGATTAACATTATACCGTAGTGCAAGCGTAGTAATAATAAAACTCATGCCTATATAACTACCTAGTTTAGTAATAACATTCACGATAGACCTAAACATTCTGTACGTGTGTTGATTTTATACTTGTGGTCCATGCACCAAAGAAAAATGAGTTCTTATGCAGAATATTTATTACTTTCTATCTTGTTAAAAACTATTAAACATGTAAACTTTTGTAGTAATAAATGATCAGGGCTTCGAATTAAAGAATTTGCTGCATTCTAAAAGTTAAATCTTAGTTCCCTTGTGAGAGTATGCCAATATACATGCAGGTCAAAATCATCATATTAGACAAACAATTTAGTGACTGGAAAGTTTGAAATTTGATGCATAACAATATAACCTAATTTGTATGGTTGACCAAGTAACCTAAACCAAAACAAGTCTAACTTGACTTCATCATATTGCAAAATTCTAGAACCAATGTCGGATATGCAGCAAAAATCACAATGAATAAAATTTCCTCAACCAATATTTTTAATCAAGGATTCTATTTTTTTGGTTAATCATAAACAGTCTAACACATCAGCATGACATTTAATCCCTAGATGGACGGACAGAGTGAGAGGACTATCTAAACCATAGAGGATATGTTCAGAGCATGCGTGTTGGAGTTTCATGGAGCTTAAGATCACTATGTGTCTTTCATTGAATTTGATTACAATAACCACTATCATATTAGCATTGGTATGGCTCCATATAAGGCGTTGTACGGCAGGAAGTATCGATCACCCCTGTATTGGGATGAAGAAGGCATGAGGATAATTGAGGGTCCAGAATTGGTCTAGGACACAGTTGATAAGGTAAAATTTATCCGTAGTAGGATTAAGATAGCACAAGACTACCAGAAAATTCATGCGGATTAGCACAGAAGAGACATAGAATATCAGGTGGGTGATAAAGTGTTCTTTAGAGTATCACCTTGGTGAGGAGTGCTAAGGTTCTGTAAAAAGGATAAGCAGAGCTCGAGGTACATTGGTCTATATGAGATCACTGAGAGGATTGGACTATTGGCATACTGATTGGCATTACCAACTAAAATGGCTCAGATCCATAATGTATTCCATGTGAGTATGCTCTGTCGATACCGATCAGATCTCATGCATGTGCTACCAACATTGGAGATTGAAATCTCTAATAATCTGAGTTCTATTGAAGAACCAGTTGAAATTGTGGGGCATCAGATCAAACAGTTGAGGAACTGAGAGATTCCAATGATTAAAATCCTTTGGAGGAGCCACTTGAGAGAGGAGGTCACATGGGAGACTGAGGAGATCATGAGAAACAAATACCCCTACTTGTTTGCTTACTTATGTCAGATTTTCAAAGCTGAAATTTCTTGAAAGAGGGAGAGAGTTATAGTGACTAATTCTTATATATAGGAATCCACTGTTCAGAGAGTCATTTCACATGCATAATTATGAACTGCATTTCGTATACATGCCTAAATAGTGAATTATGATAAAGTTAAATGTGTTAGAGGCTTTCAATTGATCATTTCCAGGTATAGGTGATTTTGATGTGATTATCGTGCAAATGTGAATTTTTTTTATATCTTAACTTATGAATTTGTGATATGGAATGAGTAAATGGATGAAAATTGAGGAATTGGTGTGATGATAAATGTTTTAGGAAATAGAAAAGGTGAAAGTAATGAATTTCCTAAGGTTGTAGGGATGGGTTTTTAATTTCGAAGTCATTGGAGTCAAGATTTGATTTCAAGACTAAAATCTAGTTTGACTTTTAGACCCACTGTCTGTCTTGATAGAGTGCGAATTTGAAGGAGAATAAGGAAGAAAAGTTGTAAATATAAGTCTTAATTGGATTTTGGCGAAATAATCAGGTCAAAATGATAAGTATAATGAAAGTTATGGTTGTTTTACTGAATCTATTCATATTAGGCTATTGATTCAGGAAGATGAGATGTTTCATTTTAATTGATGACCTTGGAATCTGAATTAGGTTGAGCTTGAAACATGAAAATTGTTTGTATATGCCTTTTAAGTATGTCTGTAAAATTTCATGATCAAATGATGAGTGGTTAGTGAGTTATAATGAGTTAAACAAAGGATGACAAGTGGAAGAGAGTGATTGGTGGGGTATAAACCAATGAGAATGTGACATTTGGACTAAATATGTTTAATTGCTTATCACCATCAGTTTTTAATCCTTTTGAGTCCAATTTCTGGACATTTTCTTCTTACTCTTTCGTGACCTTCAATCCCTAACCTTAACTTACATTATTCTTACCAAAATCAAGCCAAATCTTGGGGTGTTTTGTAGATTTTGATGAGCTTTTCCAAACTCCTCTTCTCCTACCTTGATTGAAGTATGTATTTGCATGGTTTAGGGAGCTACAAGATTCAATAAGTTTATGGTCCCTCTTGATAAAGAATGAAAGCATGAGATATATATAAGCGTGTAGAGTTGAAATAAGCATGAGATTGGAACAATATACATGAAATCCGAGGTTAGTTTGATGTCCGTCCTTTCGACCCATTTTGCATAAACTTAGGACTTGAATATGAAAGAGCCTTAAGAATAAAAATTATATAGATAGATTTTAGTGAGATCTTGGTGAAAGAATCATGCAGAAAGGATGAATATTACTAGAGTTATGATCATTCTCCGAAATTGCCTGTGCCATGTCCTGTTCTGAGAAATCTGAATTGTGCCTTAGTTTTTTATGTACTTAGGGCTCGAATTTGGAGTAGGTTAAAACATGAGAATTGTAGAGTAATGTCTTAGTGACATATTTATGAAATAATCATGATGATTGAATGAATATAACTTAAGTTATGGTCATTAAACCGAAACTACCTTTAGGGAAAAAGACATGTCATTTGGATTAGTGTATTAGAAGTCATGCATATTTTTTTGAAGTGAGGTCGTAGTGAACTTCGGAAATGAGAGTCTTTAAATGGATGTAGAATAAATGTCAGATTCTAATCCGATAATTGTATTTTGCATATGCATTTTACATGTGCTACCATTTTGATTTGATCGAAATTGTTTGATAATGTGTGATTGCCAACCATGGGTTGGATGTTGGACTTAGGTTAGATGATTCTGAAAATGTGAATTGTATGTGTATTTTTCTTAATTGACTGATCGTATGATCTACAATGAGTTTCTTTATATTCATGAAATGCATGACCATATTAATGACATTGTGACCGAGGTGACCAGGCTAGCCGCAGTTTGGTGTAGGACTTATACTCGTGGTTGGAATAAGCCTCAAGTTCAGATATGTGTGGACTCGCTTTCCACTACGGATTGGGGTCGGTGCCCAAAAAATGAACCCAATATCAACTACTGATATAGGACAGTAAATGGCACAAAGTCACAACCAAATAAAAAGAAAATTGGGTCCCATGTTTTATGATAGAATGCCATTGTATAATCATACTTTAATATGCCGAACATATGAAAAACGTGATTTTAATTGTGATGATTCTATGATTATTATGTTATATGCTTATGTGTAGATAGAGTGAGCACATCGATGATAGCCACTCATTGAGTTTTTTCCCAAAAACTCACCCCACTCAACATTTCAAGTCAGAGGGAGCTCGACTTCTAGATTGATACCGTGTAGAGAGAGTGAGAGCTGTGTATTGGGGTTTACAGACTTACATTGGATCAGAGGTTGGTCAACTGAAGTCTCGAAGAGTTTAAATAACATGTTTTTGTTCTGTTTTACTGCTTTTGTACAACACTTTTGTATAAGTGAACACACTTTCATATATAAATATAGTCATATATAGTTTATGATGATGTATAAATGGAATTTTTTTAATGAAATATGAGTTTTGATGACTATGTTCCATTTGATTATGTTGCATAATATCTACTGTAATTGCTTTAGCGTGCCATCCTTATAGGATATTTACTTGGATATTCATTAGAATTTCGGGTAGGTATCCTATAAGGGTAGGATGCTACAATTTTGGTATTATCTTAGATAGAATTGGTTGAATATTATAAGAGAGTATTGTGGAGAGAAATTCTATCTAGGGTTTGTTTGAGTCAGTCATATTATTTGAGTCATAACTAAGCTTAACCACCCTTAAATTTTGCGATTTCAGCTATATATAAAACCTAAGATATAGAGGTAAATATCTTTAGAAGAGACTTTGATTTCATTTTAGCTCTATAAACTTTGAAATTAAGGTCGAAAAAGGTGACTTGATGTTGCCCCTATTTTAGAATAACTTGTGATCGTTTGCTTATATTCATGATTTAGAACTCCAAAATGTCTAATTTTAATAATATAGAAACTACATGCGGAGGAAAAAAATGTTTATAAGACCTCGAAACTCAGTTCTGACTTTTTCTATATGCATATTAAGGAACAGGAGTGGTATGAATGGAAAGAGAGTCTATCTTGACCATAGTATTATTCTTTGTTTATCCCAATCTTTATAAATGTGCATAAAACCTTTCAAACACTTCCAAATAAATGTAATAGGACTTATCATGTGTGAATTGGGTGATTGAATAATGGAATTTAAGATTGAACATAATGCATTCCAAACATATATTTCATATGATTTGTTGATATACAAATTGTGAAATTTGCAAATGGTCAAAGGAAATGTTATGGTGCCTACTTTATTGTATTAGTTGTGGATAGATAGGCATGTCTATAGAGTTACAATGCAACTGCTACAGTTAGAAACTACTAGTGTCCATAGTTTGATACCTTCGAATATTTATAGTTTGATACTTTCGGGTATCCATTTTTTGATACCTTTAGTATCCACAGTTTGATATCTTCGGATATGCACATTGCTCGTTATCTACACTTACAGGAAATGTATAGGGTTAACACAGAAAATAAAATAAAGAGATATAAATAAGAAATATAGTATGACAACATAAATAATTGGTATATGAATGGACATTTTCATTTGTATTGATAATTTGTATCATTAAGTGTTGAATATCATTGTTCGAGTCTTGAAGTTAAATTTATGATATCTGAAAAAAAAAATACATTGAAGCATGTTTGCATTATTTATTTGATTAATTATGTCATTTTTATTTAAATTTGTATGATGTTCATGAATGTATGTACTTAACAAATGATTGCTATAAGTGGTCATCTAAATTAAGTGTTTCCCCACCTTAGCATGGGTGTTAATCCATATATGTCCAAATCATAGGAGTGGGGTACAGGGAATATTTGCAGGGACCAAGGGCAACCAGTAGAAGAAAAAAAATACTTTTGGAATACATTTTTAGTTACATATAATTGTACATATAATGGTTGAAGGAAATTGTATGTTTTCTTTTGGGTTACCATATAAATGAACAAAAAAAAATTGTTTTACTACTCTTAACTGACAATTTTAAGTATCAGAAAGTTTTGTAATGTAATTACATGTTGGTTGTCTTATCTGTGGATGATCTTATTTGTGGTTAGTTGTAAGTTTCATATAGGGGTGTGACATTTTATGGTATCAAAGCTTAGTTTAAGCGATTCTGATCAATAAGAGTCTAGTGATGTGTGATAGTGTTTAGTCTTGTGTTGGTCTAATCTAAATGTCCCTGCTTTCTTATAGATAGTAGATATGGAAAGATCTCGTGAAGCTGAGGAGGAGTCAGCTGATAGTTTGCTAAGGGAAGATCAGTTAGCTTTGGGTCCTTCTGAGCCTCCAAAGGGTGAAGTACTAGTATCATTAGTGCTTAGGGAGATGTTTCTAGATCTTTCATATGATATGGTGAGATTGATGGACAAAATAATCGTGCCATGGGGCAAAAGAATTTGCAGGCGTGACTCTAGAAGAATAAGATAAAGAAGAATACTAGTTAGAGCAGATACAAATGTTTCTTAATGAGATCAGGTGTCCACCAAAAGAAATGGTTACATGTGCTGTCTTTCTCTTACAAAGGACAATATATGATTGGTGGAAGTTAGTTCTACTTCATCCTTAACTATCTAACCCTTCGACTTGAGAGTTCTTTACCTAAGAATTCAAGAAGAAATATGTCATAGAAGCCTATAAAGCTGCTCAATAGAAGTAGTTTGAGACAAGGAAACCTAATTGTGGTTGAGTATGAAAAGAAGTTCAGCCGATTGAGTAGGTATGCTCTAGAACCATTCTAACAAAGGCTTTCAGATGTCGACAATTTGAAGATGGATTAAATAATTCCATAAAAAAGAAGCTAGTGGCAGTAACTTCTCTACAATAGGTGAGTTATTATCAGCTAGCTAAAGCAGCTATTAGAGTAGAGAAAGAAGAAATAGCCAAAAGAAAAAGACACAAAAAAGGAATTTTATTAGAGGTGGCTCATCTTCAGGTAATAGAACTCAAGACTTGTAGGGTGTGTCCCCAGAAGAATCAGTTTATAGCCAAACCAGCTTAAGAGTTTTCGATTAGTATACAAATCGTGAGGTTCTGAAATTGAAAGATTTTTCGATCACTGAAGGAATACTCTA
>JAOXYD010233496.1:0-17775 GCA_028565735.1 Pinacopodium congolense
GACCCAGTGTTGACCATCCGTTTGGATTTCAAGGCCATTTAACTGAGCAAACAAATTTACTGCTCTCCTCACACCTCAGTCATCTTTCATCTATTTTTTTAATTACTAGATTGTTTTTTTGTTTTATAATAAGAGTTTATGAGTTAAATTAATCATAGTTTTGATTTTTAAGATGATTATTTTGATATATTAGAACTTTATCTTTCTACTTCATTAAAATAGATTATGCTTGTTCTGGTCTATCTTGGATATTACTTATCAATACATTAATCTATTTCAAAAATTCTAAAATTGTGTTTTTCTATTTACTTAAGGTCCTTAGAGATTGTCTCTTTTTTTTTTTTTTTTAAGATTATTTCTTAGGTTTCAAGTCTATTCTTCTCAAATATACCAAATCTATCTAGATTTCTCTGTCATAACTTTCAACGTGTTTCTAGATATTTTAATAAGTTTATAAAATCTTGAAATAATTATTTTCTTATTATTTAATTTTTTTGAATTTTTCTAAGATTATTTTAGTGGTTTTAAAAATTATTTTCTAGATACACCTAAATTGTCACTATTTTTTTTATTCATGTGCTAACTTTGTGATTCAATTATCAAAGTCAATTTCTAGTGTGCAAACTTTTTGTGAGTTTTTTAATTATCCCAATATTATTTAGGTATTTTTAGTTTAATTTTTGAGTATTTATATTTTTTGTTTAGGGTCTATATTTGCATACTGTTTTAAATTAGCGAGATTTCATACACTTGCTTTGATTCATATATTTAGGCTTTTAAATCTGAATAGTTTATTTCCAAATTATTATTTTCTATTTTTTTAAGCCCTCATGAGCATCATTGGCTATTTATCTTAATTTTTATAGGCTTATTTAATTTTTTGGAAGCATTTGTTGTCATATCTATCAAATATGTCCAAGTTTGGCTTATGTAAGTTTTTATAATTGAGTTTGTTGCATGACCTTTAAAGAAACACCATAGAAGGTGCATATTTACAATTTAAATTGGGGAATTGATTTATATTCATTATTTTTGTGTTATTGGCTGCTCTTTTCCATTTAAAATAAAGTTGTTAGGTTGCTCTTGTCCTGTACAAAATAAGATTTGAGTTATATTAATTATTGAATGTGAATTGGACTATTTTAGGCCTTGTATATGCAATGGCATTACATAAGGCATTGGCATAGGATTGGTTCCATTTGAGCCTCTATCTTGAATTAATTTGGATCAAGTTTTTTATAAGCTATATAAGCTTGAGTAGAGACTTTGATAGCCTAAGTTTAGGGATTGCTTTATGAAATCAAAAATTGTAATTTTTTATTGAGTTGAAAGGGTTACTCTTGAACCATTAAAAAATAAGATTGGTTGGGTTCCTTTAACCCTTAGAAACAAGATTGTATTGGGTTCTTCTTAACTTGTGAATCAAGATTGTATTAGGTTTCCCTTGACCTTGGTTAACAAGATTATTGTAAGGGTTACTCTTTACCCTAGAAGAAAGATTGTAATTGTTTTTATTTTGCTAGTAAAGAACAATATTCAACAAGTATTTGGAGAAGAGAAGTAGCTTATCTTTGGGGTAGGTGAACTTTTTTAACAAGCCTTGTATCTCTCTCTTCTATTCTCACTTTGCTTATTATTTGGTGTGCATTATCAATTTGGCATTCACCTCTGGATATATCATTAAATTGAATTGGCTTAGGTGGTAAGTTTAATTTGTTAAGAAAGATTTTTTTAAGACTCAATTCACCCCCCCTCTTAAGTGGCTTTAACGCTTACAATTGGCATAAGTACTTTGGTCTTACATTTGCATTAATTTTAATGAAATTGTAAGTAAAGATTAGAAATGACAAATTGTTTTGGATAAGATATTTAGAAATCTATAAGCCACCTTTCTTTAATGGCAATGATTTTCTTGTTTGGAAAATTAGATTGAAATTCTTTCTTATGGGCCAAGATTTTTATTTGTGGGATCTTATTTCAAATGTCCCTCATGGATTTTCAAATGATGATAAGTTGTTTCCTTAAATCATAAAGCCATGCATATTCTCCATGATGCATTAGATAAGTGTATTTTTGATAAATTATCCATGTATAAATCCTATTTTGAGATATGGTGTAGGTTGGAACAAATATATAAAGGAGGCATTAAAGAAGAAGTGAAGGAATTTGTGGAAACTAAGGAAGAAGAAGCAATTAAAAATGACTGCCTTATAGTTTTTGTGGAAGAAACTCCATCTAGATCAAACATTCAAAAGAAAAGCAATCAGGTACTTTCTAGCTACCATTCAAATGATGATGAAAACTAGATTAATCCTTTAGAAGTAGGATTGAGCTATGATAAGTTAGTTAGGTGTTTAGAATGTGCTACAATAAGAAGGAAGAAATTATCTTCTAAACACAAGGAATGTATGAAGTTGTTGAATGATTTTAGAATAGAAAAAGAAAAATTAAAGAATGATTTCCATGTTTTAGAATCTATAGATGTTAATGTTGTTTTAAATGATTGTATGATTAAGAATGATAGGTTAATGAATGTGAATGATTGTTTGAGAGAAAAATTAGATGATTGTTTGCATGAGAATGAGAAATTAAAAGATGAATTGCATGACATGCTAGAATTTAAAAATGCATGCATATTAGAAATTGATAGGTTAAATAATAAAATAAATGCCATGCTATATTCTAAGAGTGTGGATGTTGGCATACATAACAATGACCATAAATTGATGTATGAAAATGAATCTTTCAAAAAGGAAGTGAATGCCCTTAAAGAATCATTATCTATATTCATAAAGGGCAAAGAAAAGCTAGAATGAGGCAAAAAGTATTCTAATGATAAACAAGGTTTAGGCTTTATTGATGTAAATGTCTCTAATGATGCCAAAATCAAATTTGTAAAGGCAAGAACTTAGAAGATGAAATAGTGCCTAAGCCTTCATTTAATAATAGTGGATCATCATCTAAATCTCATATTAGGCCATCTTTTAAGAATGTTGCATCTTCATCTAAAGTACTTAATAGGAAGAACAATCATCATGCCTTCATATATGCATTTAGATCAAAAGCTATGAAGGATGTGCATCAAGGAAGAACAAGGCATAATTTCTTTAGGAATGCACAAAATTATAATGATGTATTTTGGACTTATGATAGGTAAAGAGGTCCAAGACATTCACATGCTCCTCGTGTACATAAATACAATTCTAGGAACACTTCATATTTACATCCTACGATGGAATCTCAATTAAGAAATGACATGCATACATCTAAGTCTCTTTATAGACATCAAGTTAGGCAATTTGAATCTTTACATTTTTATACTCGCCGCAAGCATATGTTTAAGATTAGAGGCATGTCTTAATCACATCCTAGATTCCATTTACATCAAGAAAAGAACATGCTCAAATTTAGGCCATATACTAGGCATTTTCAGCCAACTCACATACATGCACTCCAAATGCATTCCCATATCTAAAAATGTGTCTCATACTCATTCTAGGTCATCAAACATGTTTAATTCATATTCTAGGCATAACATTCATCAAAGGAGCACATTTAGAGATACTAGATTTAAAAACGCATTTAAGTTCCATGTTAGACAAAGTGGCATATTTCATATGCATAATGGGATGAGGCATTCTCATAGCTCTCATATCTATGATTATCATATTAGGAAAGCTCATTTTGAAATGAGAAATACATTTAGGCATAAAGATCATAAGGTTCATGGCCATATGCATAAAGTTTCATATGTTTGTAACTTTTGTGGTAAGCTTAAACTTTTAGAAAAAAAATTATTAAACAAAGAATTTTAAAGAAACCTTCTAAAGCTAAGGGCCAAGGACCTAAAGTTATGTGGTACCTAGAAAAAAATAAATCTCTTTTTTGTAGGTCAACATAAAATTGATGCTAAATTAGTGTCAAGTTAGGAATTAAGAGCAAGCGGTATCTTCAACTTGAAGTAAAATATGCAAAGATCATCATGAGTCCTCATATGAGTTTATTAAGTAACATTGTTGAACCAAGTAAGGAGTAATAATTTGATATTATACAATGATGTAAAAGAAGGTATTCCTATGTCCTTATTTGACAATTTATAGCTTGGCTTGATTTTTGGATATTTGTGTTAACTTTAAAAAGTTGACCTTAGTTGCTCATTTTAGATTTAAAAATGGTTTCATGTGTTTAGGGTGAGTCATTGCATGTTTAGTAAAAAATTCATTGCATAATATTTGAAATTAGCATATTGTATTAAAATTATTGCATAATTTTTAAAATTAGTGCACTACATTGATTTTAACATATGATTTGTTTTGAAAATGATGCATTGCATATATTTTAAAAATGGATTTTTGAATCTTTTGGAAATGGATTCCTTGCATAAGTTTAGGAAGAATGTTATTTTCAGTTGATATTTTTAATTGGTATTAGAATATATTATTTTTGAAATTGGTATCATATCCTTCAAACTTTCAATTGATATCATCTTCTTATATTTGGTATCAATTAGCATGACTTTTTCTTTTTACAATCAGTACTATACTTTAAAAGTGATATTATTTCTTTTCAATTGACATCATCTTTAAAACTGTGCATAAGTTTTAAAAGAAGTTATAAGATAAGTTCATTCCTCTTATGTGATTAAATGTTTCAAATGCATAAATTTAGGGGGAGTATATCTTTTTGACATATCTCAATTGGTTTTACATGACTTATGAAAAGTTTACATGTTATTGATGCATAATGTATGTTCACAATGCAAAATATGCATAACTTATGTTTTGGATGTATAATAAGTGTCACAAGAAAGAATATGTCTTTTAGATTCACAATATTTTTTTATTGAAACATAACATGTGAAACATGTGGCCTTCATGCAATATATGCACAAACATGTTTTTTTAACGTGATATATGTATGATATATATTTTTTATGCAAAGGTATGTAATATGTGTTTTTAATGCATAAAGATGCATACTAGATATTGTTTATGTATAAGGTATATGGTGTATGAAAATGTACATATTTAAAGCATAGAAAATGCATAATATGTGTCTGGTAATGCATTTTATGCATTCATCCCTTTTACATGGATAATTGTCTCATAATGCATAATCACGTTCATTTAGGTGGAGCATTATATACAATTGATTTTTTTTAGATGCATTAATTAAGGGGGAGTAAGTTCCAAGAATTAGTTACAATTGGTATTCTTTTTTATGATTTCAAAAATGGGGAGAATGGTGTGTGATATTAAGGTTGAATATGAGTTTTAAGAATAAAGGGGAGTAGCATCATTTCATGCATAATGAATTGTTACATGAAATGCATTGTATATGTGTTTTATATGCTCTTAATATCACGTGTTTTGTCATCACTAAAAAGGGGGAGATTTTTGAACTAAGGAGGTTCCAAATCATGAGTTTTGATGATGACAAAACACTATTATTATTAATGCTTGAGTTTTTGATGAGTTAATAAGATAGATTGAAGTAAGTGTGCATGTCTTAAGCAAAGGTAGAAGAGCCTTCATAAAGACAATGAAGTAGGGAACAAGCATTGAAGAGTTAAAGTGAAGATCAAGAGAAGAAGATCAAGTTTGGTTAGGTTTAGGTGTGTTTTCGTATGTAGTCCTAAACTTGATCTTAATCAATGCTTTAAAGGGCTCTCATATTTGCATGACATATTTACATATAGGATTTAAATAATGGTTTTAGTGATTAATTATATTTGATTATGACATTAGTTTGTTAGGAATTGATTTAGAAAGGCATGTTGCATAATCAAGAAGTAATGTGACGAATTATATAATTGTGTACCTCTTGATGAGTTTAAGTGAATTTAATTGTTGATTAAAGTCATTTATATGTGTTTGAATTTGTTTGAACATACTTGTGACATAAATTTTGGTTTATGAAATTTTTTAAAAGTTTTTAAATTTGTTTAATATTGAACGGTTTCATATCATAGCAAATCTAACTTTTTAAAATTAATTAAATCATATTGATTTGTTATATGGTTTCTAATTATGGCTTAAGACTTGTTTGAAGTCTTATTCTATGCTAGGATAATGTTTAGAATAGTTTGGAATTTAATTGAGTCATAGGATTGCATTTTTGGAGTAAAACAATGGTTTGCATAGGGCACAACAACGTCATTTAACTCCCATGACCCGCCGTTTAACCATCTGTCTAACGACTCTTTATTTCCTTTCTTAGATTAAAAACACATTAAGCTTCAAACGGCTATGGTTAATTAATATAAGTTGTAGAACCATCTCTAATACACTTTTAGACCTCTCTACACTCAAAAGTTAATTAATATAAGCTGTAAAACCATCTCTAATACACTTTTGGACCTCTCTACACTCAAAAGACATGATTTCAAGTTTCCTAGTCACAATTGAAAAATTAATCTTCTTCAACTCCTATAAACCATCTTTTTACATCACTATTTTGATTTTCTCTCATCCCTATCATCTCAAATCGATTTGTTTAATTACAAGATTATCGTTTTATTATAGAATAAGTGTTTATGAGTTTCATTAATCATAGTTTGTAATTTTAAGTTGATTATTTTGATAGATTAGAGCTTTTTCCTTCAACTACATTAAAACAGATTCTGTTTATTCTTATTTATCTTGGATATTGATTCTGAATAACATAATCTATTAGAAAAACTCTGAAATTGTATTTTTTCTATTTACTTAGGGTTCCTAGAGATTGTCTTTTTTTTCGATTTTTGGAAGGTTATTTCTTAAGTTTTAAGTCTGTGCTTTTCAGAGATACCAAATCTATCCAGATTTCTCTGTCATAAATTTCAACATGTTTTTGGGCATTTTAATCCATTTTTAAAATCTTTAAATAATTATTTTTTTATTTCTTAATTGTCCTAAAGTATGTTGAATTTTTTTTGAATTTTTAGAAGATTATTTCAATGGTTTTAAAAATCATTTTCCAAGTAAACCTAAACTATCATTATTTCTTTGTTCATGTGCCAACTTTGTATTTTGATTATCAAAGTCAGTTTTTAGTGTTCAAACTTATTGTGATTAGTTTTTTTTTTATGATCTTAGGATTATATATGGATTTTTAGTTTAATTTTTTAGCACTTATATCTTCTGTTTGGGATCCCTATTTATAGACTACTTTAAATTGTCCAAATTTCATACACTATTTGGGCATTTGAATCTTAACTGTTTGTTTTCAAATTATTGTTTTCTGTTTGTTAATTCCTCATAAGCATCATTGGTATTTAACTAAATTTTTATAGGCTTGTTTAATTTTTTGGAAGCATTTATTGTCATATCTATCAAATTTGTCCAAGTTTGATTTATGTGAGTTTTTATAATTGATTTTGTTGCATGACCTTTAGAGAAACACCATACAAGGTATTTATTTAAGACTTAAATTAGGAAATTAATTTATATTGATTGTTGTTGTGTTATTGACTGCTCTTTGCCACTTAAAATAGAGTTGTTAGGTTGCTCTTCACTTGTGGAAAACAAGATTTAAGTTATATTAATTATTGAATGTGAGTTGGACTATTTTAGGCCTTTATATGCATTGACATTACTTAAGGCATTGACATAGCATTGGTTGCATTTGAGCCTCTTTCTTGAATTGATTTTGATCAAGTTGTTAATAAGCTATATAAGCTTGAGTAAAGGCTTTGGTAGCCAAAGTTTGGGGTTTGGTTTGTGAAATAAAAAATTGTAATTTTTTATTGAGTTAAAAGGGTTACTCTTAACCCATTAGAAAGTAATATTGGTTGGGTTCCTCTTGACCCTTAGAAACAAGATTGTATTAAGTTCTTCTAGACCTAATCAAGATTGTATTAGGTTTCTCTTAACCTTGGTTAACAAGATTGATGTAAGGGTTACACTTTACACTAAAAGAAAGATTGTGATTGTTTTTTATTTGTTAGTAGAGAAAAATATCCAAAAAAATAGTTAGAGAGGAGACGTAGCTTATCTTTGGGGTAGGTAAACTTCTTTAATAACCCTTGTATCTCTCTCTTCTATTCTCACTTTACTTATTACTTGATGTGCATTATTAATTTGGCATTCACCTCTGCATATCTCATTAAATTGAATTGGCTTGTGTAGTAAGTTTAATTTGTTAAAAAGGTTTTTTTTAAGACTTAATTCACCCCTCTTGAGTACCTTTAGGGCTTACAACTATATTTTTAGGATTGGTTTAATTGATCTCAATTTTGAAGGTAGCTCCTATACTGGGTCTAACAAGTAAAGTGACTCACATCTACGTAGAAGGAAGCTTGATAGAGCATTGGTAAATTATCTATGGATGGATAAATTTCAACAAATCAAAACCATTCTCAATCAACCTCTTATATCCGACCATTACTCAGTTAAAGTTCTCAGCCTCTCAAATGCATCTCCTAGACATGCTCCTTTTAGGTTCTTCAATCACCTAACTAAGTTTGGGGAATTTAATGGCATTATTAAGTCTTGTATAAAGGAGACAATTCATAATTTAAGTAGTATAAGTTGGCCACCAAGAAGCTTTCAAAAATAAAACATTAGTTGAAGAAGCTAACTAGGTGACATCAATTTATTGAGAAGGAAGTTGTCTAATAGGTTAAAGAAGAGTTGAATCATTGCTAAACCTTACTAAATGTCAATACCTTATATGTTGACTTAAAGGTATAAGAGTCCTAGCTATTGAATAATTACACCAACCTTCTGAACTCATATTTCTCATTACTAAGGCAGAAAGTTAGAACTTTGTGATTGAAGAACGGTGATTGCAATACAACCTACCTTTATAAATCTGTATTTGGCACAAGGAATAGGAATAAAATTATTCATCTTACTAGCTCCAATGTATCAAGGGTTCAATATGACATCAATCAAGAGGTATATGATTACTTTCAAGCTATGCTTGGAAGGCAACATATGAGACATGATCATGGATTTTCTTTTTTTACATTTATTACTAGCAACTTATGCAAACAAAACTTAGATTAACTCACCAGGGAGGTGAGTTACGAGGAGATTGAACATGTTTTAAATTATATTAATTATAGTAAAGCCTTTAGACCGGATGGAATTAATGCCTTCTTCTTTTTGTCCTCTTGGAACTTGCTAAAGGAGCAAACTATCAAAGCTTTCTAAGAGTTCTTTCAAATAGGTAGATTGCTGAAGGAGCTTAATAAGGCATTCATTTACCTAATTCCCAAGTGTCCCATCCCTTCAGAGCTTAAGGACTATAGGCAAATTTCTTGTTGTAATACCATATATAAAAACATATCTAAAATCCTTGTAAATAGGTTGAAAGGTATGTGCATCAGCTCATCAACCTGTCCTATGCATCTTTCACATAAGGAAAGAATATTGGTGATACTATTCTCCTGACACAAGACCTTGTTAGATACCATAAAAGAAGGAATGCAGCTAAGAATTATGCTCTCAAAATTGATTTTCAAAAGGCTTATGCCATGGTTGGTTGGTCATTTATTTAGGAGATGCTTAATGTATTTGGTTTCCTAACCAAAATTGTCAATTTGTTAATGCAATACATATCAATTATTTCCTATTTTGTGTTAGTGAATAGAGAGCCTAATTTATGCTTTCAAGGGTAAAGGAGAATGAGGCAAGGGATCCCTTATCACCCTATTTGTTCACCCTATTCATTGAGACCTGGACTAGGTTGATTCAATATAAGATTACTCAAGGGAGCAGATTTTATTTTCATAACAAATGCAAAAAGCTCACCCTATTCAACCTTGATTTTATATATCATTTAATGCCACTTTGTAGGGCTAATGAAGACTTGGTAGGCTATTAATGGAATTCCTAAATATATTTACAGGCCTCTCTAGTTTAGAAAACTAATTCTACCAAAAGTTAGCCATTCATTTCCAATTCAGCTAGGGATGTTTTGGATAGGCTGATGTATATCACAAGTTTTGCAATATGTTCACTTTCAGTCAAGTACATGGATTTGCCTATTATTTCTTAGAAACCTTATACAGGAACGTGAGATGATTTTACAAAGAATTCAAGTAAGGATAGACATTGGGTGTAATAAACATCTTTCTTTAACTGGAAGAGCTCAACTAGTTATCTCAATCCTATCCAATATATATATTTATTAAACTTCTCAACTTGTTCTCCCTAAAAAGCTTATTTATTCCATTAATAAAATATTAACAAACTATCTATGGATTGGAGATGTTACTAAAACTGGTAGTAACAAGGTCAAATGTTAAGAATTTTTCTTGCCTAAAGAGCAAGTAAGTTTAGGAGCCGTATTCATTGATCTAGCTACTAATGTGAGCATAGCTAAGAGAATATGGAGATTTCATAAGGACCGAGAGTCATTATCAGTGAAATGGATGCATACTTACTTCATAAAGGAACAAAACATATAGGATATCAATCTAAATAGCTCTAGTTCTTATAGTACTAAACAAATTCCAAGCATAAGAGATAAGCTTAGAGCAGTCATTATTCACAAGATTGGAAATGGGGAGAATATTTCTTTATAATTTTATAACTGGAATAATTCATGTCCTATTTCCTTACTTCCTGATTTAAACTCCTTAAGGAGCATTATGTCTATCCATTATAAGGTCAAGGAGATAATACAAGGGCCTTCTTGGGTACTAAACTCAAAGATAATGGACATAATGTAGCCATTACTTCCAAACTATAATTTGGATCAATCTATGGAGGATATGGTTCAGTGGAAGCTTAATTCTTCTAGATGATTTTGCAAAAAGTCTTGCAAGTCTTTATTCAAGGGTGATAGAGATAAGGTGGGATGGTATAAGCTAGTTTGGTTCATATATAAAATCTATAAGGTAGTTCACAAACTTTGGCTTAGCCATTAGACAAAGGTTAATGACCTTTAATAGATACAAAGGTAGTAATAGCTTGGATAATTCTTGTAGATTATGTACTCTACATGTAGAAATATTTGATCACCTCTTCTTTTAAGGCTCTTATAATTTTTAGCTATGGAATACTCTCTTAAATATGTTTAGTCCCAATTTTTTGTTATCCACTTGGTTAGATATCATCTCTTGGGCTAATTTAATCTAAAACTTGTCTAAGAATGACTACATAGCATTTAAAGTGAGATGTAGCCTTGCTATTTACTCAATATGGAATGAGAGGAACTCTAGAATTCATAAAGAAGGGAATAGACAAGTTAAAACTTTTATTTTAGAGCCTTATAATTGGATAAGAGAATGGTTGAGTATTGAAAGAACCCATTGAGATTATTCTCCAATTGTACTTAATAATTAGAGGATAGGGTAAGCATTTAGCCTTTCATGTTATGGTTATACTTTATAGATGCTCCTTGTGCTTTTTGTTAGGATTTGGACCTTTTATCTTTTTAAAAAATTCCAGCTACATTAGCACTTTTGGTAAGACCTTATGTCTACTAAATTATTATCCTTTGTAAACATTATTAAGGAATCTTGTTAGTGGTCCTATATATGTATTATTATATCTATTAAATTATTGTATTAAATGAGGCATGTGATAGTGATGTAACTATAATTATTGTCCTAAATAAGGTTATATGTCTGATGTACTATCATACCATATGCATTATTTCATTTTTGTCTATTTATACTTTCCTTTACTTATTTAAGCAAAGCATGGCTAGTTTTTAAGATAAGCTTGAAAGATCATAATAAGAATGCATTTTCTATGTGGTTTCTTTTTAAGTTTTTTCCTTCTCCTGAAATCATAAATCTTTAACAACTCTACTCTTTAATAATTCTACCCCCATCATACAGAGATACAAGTATGCTTTACACTTGTTTTTATGAGAAAATCATGCACATCAAAAAGTATTGGATCAAATGATCATATTCAAACTTAAATATATATTGGTGGATTAGATAACTTAGATTTCTAAGAGGCAGGCCTTAAGAGTTTGGCGCCTGTAAGATAGAAGGGATTGTTTGTTTAGGTTAGCATATCTGAGATTAGGTTACGATTTTCATAGTATACCTCTAACCCTTACATAAGATAAATAGTTAGAAAATTAATCACATCATGCTACTAATCCAAAGGTTCAAGGATTGGAAGATTGTTTATTCCTTAAACATGGGGTAGGTGTAATAATACTCGTATTCCTTAGCGCATGATTTTATGTTTATTTAATTAATTAATTTCAATTTTTTAAAAAAGAAATTTGCCTCTAAATTTGTCATCCCTTTAGGCCTATGTATTTATGAATAGGTCTAGCAAAGGATTCTAAGTCCATATAAGCCTATTTTATCCTTTAGAACATAGAAAAGTAACCAATGTTTATAAAACCAAACTAAATCGGTCGGTTCATTTGGTTAACCTAAAATCAGTCAATTTATCAATTTGATTTGATATAAAAACCCATGAATAAATAAACTATTCATTTTTTACTTAAGTGATCAGTTTAACCGATTATAACTAACTAATCTAACCACTAGTTTTAACCACCCCTACCCAGGTTTTTTTCTACATTTCTTCTTCTTTTTTACGTTGTGCCTATCCCCCCAACCCCCAAACCCTCAAGCTGCCCAGCGTTTCTTTAATATTTCTTTTTTTTTACATATTACACCTCTCTCTCTCATTATCCCCTAGCATCACATCTCTCTCTCTTATGGCCTAGTATTGCCTCAGTAGCCCAGCGTTGCATTACTCACCTAAGTTTCTTAGCATTACCTCAATCAATTGTTACTCCACCATCTAAAAGCTTCATCACCTCAGTCAGCCACCACTCCACCATCTTTTACCTCTTGATATGATTAAAGGTAAGAATGGCATTATTGCATTGGTTAGGTGAATTTAAAGCTTTGAATGATTTTGAACTATTTTACTTTGAAAACCCCGAATGTCGATCCCACGGGGAAAAGTTTGCTTAATTACTTAGTCGATTAGATTACAACTATTTAAGAAAAATCTAGATAATTTGATTAAGACAAGTGCACCTATCGCAAAAGTAATATAATAGAGTAAATTTCAAACTCTAAATGTCGATCTCACAGGGAAAAGTTTGCTTAATTACTTGGTTGATTAGATTACGATTATTTAGGACAAATCTAGAAATTTTGATTAAAAATCTGAAAATTGTTTAAACTAGACTACCTTATCTTAAACATTTCAAAAATGATTTTTAATTGCTTCTGAAAAATTTTGAAAATTACCAAATGTGTAAATTAGCTAAGGATTAGATGATTGATGATTTAATTTAGCTTAAAAACACATTCAAAGTCTGATTAAAATCCTTCACAAAATCCAAACAAAGTTATGGTTAAGACTTTGCTTTTTTCTCCATTTAATCTTGTCTAAAGTTTGGTTATGCTTTAAAATCAAGTAAATGGGCTTTAATTTCAAGAACGTGAGTTCTAGAAAATTAATTCCAAAACTCCAACTTTTACAAAAAAATTTAGGTTTGGTCATGCAAGGATTATTTCATATTGCTTATTGATTTTTCAAACAATTTAAGATGATTTCTCATGATTAAACTATCTTAATCACTAATCTTAAGTAGCCAGCTTAAAATTGGTTCTTTTAAACCTTGAACAAGAAAAATATAGACATTTAAACATGTATTAAAACTCATTCAAATCATCAATCCATAGCAACATAAACTATTAGCTACATATTTGCATCAAAACATACAAGATATGCAATATATACAACATGCTTTGATAGATCTGAAATCACGAGCTTAAAATTAAAGTTTACATCTTACAACAAATCCCAGAAAGACTTCTGGATGTTTCTTGAACTCCCAACTTGAATCTGAACTATAGCCAAGCCTTATTTCATCAAGATCTTGTAGAAAAATCAAGAATATTTAAAGATATAAGCATAAAAATATCAACCTTGATTAATCCAAACAATGGAACTAAATGAGATATAATCTAAGTTTAGAAACCCCCTTAGATGATTCCTAGACTTAGATATGAGTCCTAAAAACAAGATCCAATGTTCAGAAACTCAGAAAACAATATACAATTCGAGGAACTAAGTGTTTGAAGTGTAGAATGAAGGAAAAGCTAGAAAAGTGAGAGAAGAAGACTCTCTCTCTCTCGACACCCTGCCACCAAGCAATGGCACGCTCTTAAGGTGCCGTTACTGCTTGAATTCTGGCTTAATAAATGGCCTCCTATTCTTCAAATAATGGTACCCTACCAGGGGGTCGTTTATGGACAGAACCAAGAGAGTTTTTTCATGTTTTTCCTCCATTCTTCATCATTGAGCTCCATTCTACAAATTAAACATAATAAGATATCAATTTAACAATTAAGAACTGAATTAGGGATCATAATTCAACACATTAACTAGTAAAACTATATCAATTTGACCCCTAATAATTCCCTCACACTTAAGCATTTGCTTGTCCTCAAGCAAATTAATTCATCAACAAGTTCACAATAGGATATAAAGATAGGAAAAATAATTCAAAATTTGACTTCGCAATTATTGAAAATACTTTCTCGATCCTTTAAAAATTTTGACGCATGGAAATGTTATAAGATTGATAAATCATATCAATTCAAAATTTCATTTAATTAATTCATACCTCTTCAAGTGTCAACCTAAATTAAAAATTAAATTCCACATGTCAAAAGGTAATTAACTAAGTTTAATGCATCATCTTTTTGACATTTTCACATCCTTTTAAAACAAAAATTAAAAAGAAAATTGAATGAATCACTTAATTAATTAAATTTGCAAGCAAAATAATTGAGAGGTCACTTTAGTCTTTTTACGCGAAGTTGAACATTTTGTCGTGAACAACCTCCAGTTACTCAACTGTTATCACAGTAACTCAACTGACTATTGTGTCCCACTCATGATTTCAAATCTCATATACATGTATTTTATTATGTTTCTTTTCTTTCTTTTTCTTTTTTTTTGTTTTTCTCTTTTATTTTCTTTGTATTGTGAAATACACATACACAAGATTCGAAATCAGAGGAGTAGTTCTGCTCACTTATTTAACTAATCAAGTAATCATTCTTTTTTTGGGGGGGTTAATTCCAGTTCTTTTTCTTTGAATAAGGATAATGTCGTCAAAGACGTCACAAAATTACTCAGAAAATTGCATTTTATATGTGGAATATCCTTCTAGCCTTAGGTATTTACCTTCCAAATTCTTAAATAAATTAAAGGCATTTAGTCCTTAATAATCAAAATGAATAAGATAACATTTCCAATTACCAAAGTAATTAAATTTAAATGAAAGCAGGAATAATAAAAAGGATAAAAAATCAAAAACATTTTTCATAATTTATAGACTACGATGAAATAAATGATAAATCAAATCACTATAAAAAAAACCATGCTCAAGTGATAAACAAATAAATCCCTCCCCCACACTTAAATTAAACATTGTCCTGGATGTTTGAAAAAGAAATGAAATGCATAAGGTAGGGAAAGAGGGAAAGAAATACACTCGTATGATATGTCCTTGAAGTACCATCGATGTATTGAATTTGACTTGTAACAACTGAAATAAAAAGATAAACAACACAAAACACTAGCAAAAGAAGCTTCACTCATATATATGGAAATAATCAGGACAGGTAGGAGCAATCTATAGCACAAAAGCTATCAAATAAAAATGAACAACAAAAGGAAACTTATACTACGAAAGGGAAACATGTACTACTAAACTAAAATAAACCAAATAACAAAACAACTGAAACAACAAAATGAAAACCAAATAAGCTAAAAAGCAGGGTCATCGCCATCCTAGGACTGCTGATAGTCCTCAAAACTCTTAAAGCGTAAAGATAGATTATCAACCTAATGTTGAAGGCCATTAAGTTGACGAGCAACATCAGTGCAAAACTCAAAAAGTTCAGAAAAGATTCGACCCTCCATGTGGATCAAATACTGCATCATAACAACTTGAGGATCGTCCAAAGCTGGTGGAGGAGGTGGAGCTGAAGTAGCTGCAGACGAAGGTGGGCGAGGAGGTATAACACTAGGAGTAGCCTTAAAAGAAGCCTCGCCCATCACATCAGGAATGTCAGGCTAAATGGGATCCTCATGTGGGCGCTCGCCCTCTCTAAGTCGACGTCATATGCCTCTCCATTAAACAAAATGCCAAAGCTTGAGCACACTAGCGTTAATGACATTCTTATCTATATAATCCTCTGACTTAACACCATACAGAGGAACATTAGCATCCCTAAATATCCTTGTAAGCAAATAAGGAAAGCAAAAATTATTGCTAGCCCTCTTCAACTTCACAACATCCCTCATGGACAAAATAATAAAATCAACAAGCGGGATCCCTAGAATGATACCCAAACCATGCAACATCCTATATAAGAGGTATATATCTACATACCTCATCTCATTGAGTACACTGGCTCGGGGAGCAACATTATGACTCAGCATTTCGATAATAATCCGCTCCTTAGCTCCCAAAGTAATAGTAATATACCCTCTCAAGTTCCTAGCAATCCTAGGCCCTCTCTAGCAGTAGAAATAGAAAAATAGGGGTCCGAAGATATGGTATCCCCATGCAGTGGATCCCTTTGCTTCACAAACACACTACCCACATTTGATACTCCTAATAAAGCAAAAATCGAGGCATGAGTGATATGGATAGGAATACCTCTAACTGTAGACTGTATCTCAATAGTATCGGTCTCGGCCTTGTCTTCAATATTCGCATAAAATTCACGAACCAGCTCGGGGTAAAATGGACCAGCAAATGTAACTGTCGCCTCCTATCTAAAAGTCCTAAAAGCTCCAAAAATATCAAAGATGGCCTCGAGCTCTAGATGAATGGGTTACTCTACAATGAACTCATTACCCCGATGTGCCTCAAATCAGTCAAAATTCTCCTGACTAGTGAACTGTACTGGGTCAAAAGCCAATCTCTTTCTCTTAGGTGCCTTTAAATTGCAATCTGTTCAAAATAGGAGGCACAAATATGTCAAAAATCAATACAAAAATTAAGAAAATTTTTTTGTAAGAGTCGCCGGAATATTCCCTTTTGATTGGAATACTCTTGATTTTTTGATGATGATTAAATTGAATAAAATTGGTACCAATCTAAAGCTAATTAAATTTCTAACACAATGGTACCAAAATCTAAGTAAATAGAGGTCTATATTGGGAGAAAATTGAAAAAGAATACATTTGGGAGAGAAAAAGATCCAGAATTTTTAGAGCAGATTGTGGAAACTCTGTTAATTTTCTGACTAAATTGATAGTAGAATCAGGTAGAGGACAGAAAATGCGACAAATGGACACTAAGAACGTCTAATTTGGTTAAGAATTGAGCAAGATATGAGGTCTGGAAGTTTGGAGGCGATTTAGGGCTTTTGGAGGGTTTTGTAAGGAGGAAGACGATGAACATTGAAACTGCGTCATTTTATTGCCATACGCGGGGTATAATGGTACTTTGTTCTTAGTACAATGGCGCCGTTATACTAAGAACAGCCTGTCGTTATAGACACAGGCTGCAATGCCTTAAACGGTGGATGATCAGCCTATAATGGTGGCTAACAGACCACCGTTATAGATCTGTTTAAACCCTTCTAACTTCAATTTCAATCCAATTTCACTTCCAAATCCCTTGAAACTCACTTCTTAACAACCTGAATTGAATGATTCATCAAATTGCTTCAGATTAAATCTTAAAAACATTCTTAACATCAAATCAAAACTCACCAAACTTAAGGAAAACACACCAAACTCAACTCAACACACTAAACTTAATTTAAACACACTTCTAAAGCTTCAACACTTGATTTATTCAATCCTAACACCCAAAATAAAA
>JAOXYD010233515.1:0-17772 GCA_028565735.1 Pinacopodium congolense
ACAAAAGAATTGTAAAATACAATAAAAAGGATCAAAATAAAATAACAACTAAATAAACAAAAAAACAAACTAAAAAGAGTAAGAAGATGAACACGACTCTTAAGAAAATCAAGAACAAAAAATGGAGCTCTCCCCTCCAAAACTTGGACTTCCGTATATATATGGATTTAGGGTTTTGTGCCTTTTTGTTTTCTTGTCTTCTAGTGCCTTAGAGTGGGACACATGTCGCCACTTAAGAAGCTCTTCCTTTATGTTTATTTTGGTCTTACTTGGGTGAGAGTTTATGCTTATTTTGTAAATTTGGTTGGCTTTTACCAGGTTTGACCATTATTTTGTCTCTTCCCTTGGAGCTTTGACCGAACTCTCTCCAGCAAAATGGTCTTGGCCATTTTTGCACTTACCTGGGAAATCATTATCGTCAGCAACTTGTTACATGCTTTCAAGCCTTAAAGGCTTTTGAATTTGTATCCTTATAATGCTTGTTTTTCCTAACTTTGCCATGCCTTCTCCTTGCTTCTTTACAACTTTATTTTTGCTCATTTTGTTTTCTTTTTTTTTCATAATTGAAGTAATTTTCAACATTTACTTCATAATTAATCAAAAAGGGGTAACCTATTCAACAAGTAAAATATAACACAAATTAAGTATTTTTGAAGAGTTACCTTTTGTTACTTTGGCCTACCTATATTATCTTAGAAGTTGTCTTTTAGGGATTGTGAGCCTTTGCTAGGCAAAATCCATAAAAGGGTAAGTTGCTGGTCTAATAAAGTACTGTCATTAGAAGGGAGGGGATAGTTGATTGCATTGGTCCTCAACAGCTAATAGGAGTTCATGTTATATAATTTTCCATGGTGTTTTGATATTAAATAACTCCTATTTTGGTGCTTAAATGTTTAATTTCTGTCTTGGAATATTAATTTACAAATTTCAACCTAATTAAAGTGAAAATCAAGCAAAATATGAAGAATTGAGCAAAATTAAGAGAAAAACAGTGGTAACAAGCAGCCCCGTGTTTAATCCTTCAAAACCCACATTTTATTCTACTCTAGGACTTGAACTTAGATAGTAATACTGCACCATTTTACTCATTTTTTAGCATCATTTAAGTAGCAGTCGAGCTCTTTCTAGCTAGATCTCACATTTGATTGGTTGCAACTTGTACAACTTGATTCCCATTTACTTTTGACATTTATAAGGTGTGTCTGAAGCCAAAAAGAAAGAGAGAACAATAGAAAAAACATCAAATTACAAAGAAAAGTCATATAGTTCTAAGGTTATTTTCCCTTGTTCTTCATCTCTTTAATCTTGTTTTACAGATTTGAGTTTGTATTTGAGGATTGTTAAAGTTGAGACACGTGATTCAAGCTTGTAAACGTGTTTGTAGTCGACTTATGGTGCATTCTAACCCTTCTTTTACATTGAAATCTATCTTTTGTTATCATTTGTTCAAGAACATGATGAATATGATGAGAATAACTTATTTCTTGCTTCAAATGAGCAACTAATTCTATTTTTGGATAAGGAATGGTTTTAAAATGATATAGATATGTGTTAAATGTTATTCCATGTATGATTAAGGGTTATTCTTTTCTTAACTAATGAGATTAATGCTTATTCTAAACTAAAAATTTAGAGTAAAGTTAAGAAACAAGTTAGGATCCAAGAAATCTACCTAATTTATTAGACAAATCCTTAAGTAATCTGATTTAAGTCGTGAAAGAAAGACTTTCCATCATTATTAGTTTGAAATTGTGAAAGAAAGAAAATGTGCTTTAGTTGTTAAATTTTCAAACTAAAATTGGTCATTAGGCCTGAATAGAAAATCAACAATAAGTTTTTAGCATCATTGACAGGGATTTTGCCAAACATAATTGGAATATTATGGCAAATTAGTGAAGATTAATCTAAAGTTGTTAATATTGTCTAAAGTATTTAAATGGGATTATTTTTCTTTTAATTGATTTGTATGTTATCTATTTAGTGAGTTTTTCTTATTTTGTAGTTTGCCTTTATCTTCTTGATTGTTCAAGTTTGCATGCATACTCAAGAACAAAAACTCGATAAGTTAGAATTTGATCTGAATCATAAGAGAATCATCCTAAAGTAAATAAAAGAAATTTGAGTAAACACTTCCGAAACTGTAGGAGTAGAGATTTTTAGTGAACAATCTTTTTATTTAGATATGGATCCACCTGAACAAATAGCTGATAAACCTCAAGAGGGTGCTAGACCCTTAACTATGATGGATTTAGCTTTAGTAAATATAAGGTGACCTATGGCTAGCATTGTGTGGCTTAGGGTCAATTTAAACAACTTTGAAATCTCTCATAGCATAATTTCAATGGTTAGAAATTTCCAATTCAGTGGTACAGTCTTAAAAGATCCCAATGAGCAGTTATTAAATTTTCTTGACATTTTTGGTCATTTTAGGAATAATAGAGTATCTGATAATGCTATCAAGCCTAAATTGTTCCCATTTTCCCTTAGAAATAAGACTAGAGCATGGTTCAATACCTACCCACTTAATTCCATTGCAACATAGGACGAATTTATGAAACTATTTCTAACTAAGTTTTTCTCACCTGCTAAGATTACGAAACTGAAAATTGAAATTAGTTCCTCTATGCGATATAAAAATGAGAGTTTATATGAGGCATAGAAAAGGTATAGGAAAATATTAGCAAAATGTCAAAGTCATGGTTTCAATACTTGCTAACAGGTGGACATCTTCTATACAGGTCTTACGCCTTCTACTTATTGTATTATAGATGTTATAGTTGGAGAGGGTTTCATGCATAAGATTCTAGAAGAAGCATACAATTTAATAGAAGAAATGGCGACTAACAGTTTCCAATGTGATTTAGAGCACCATCATAAGAAACTATGTGAGATATATGCTATAATGATACAAGTGATTTGGCTGTCCAAATGGTTGTGTTGAATAAGAAATTTGACAGTTTGGTTAGTAGAGTTAGAAGTAGTGGATTTCGGAACTGAGTTGAGTGTGAACATTGTGGAAGTTTCTATTATGCATCTTTAAATTGTCAAATAGGTAGTCCTTTTCTAGAGATCTGGGGTAAGCCTATTATGTAA
Source organism: Pinacopodium congolense (assembly GCA_028565735.1). Lineage (NCBI taxonomy): Eukaryota > Viridiplantae > Streptophyta > Magnoliopsida > Malpighiales > Erythroxylaceae > Pinacopodium > Pinacopodium congolense. Next base: position 3,094 of record JAOXYD010233515.1, read on the forward strand.
ATTATAATAGGCACAAGAATGATCCTTATTCAAATACCTACAATCATAGATGGAGAAATCATCCAAACTTTACTTGGTGAGAAAACCAAAAACCTACCAAACCCTAGCCAACCCTCAGAGAGCTCCACCACCTAACTTTATAATCAACTCACCTCTACCTGAGAAATCAAGCTTAAAAGAAATAATGTTAAAGTTTACTCATGGAATTGAGTCTTGATTGAAAAATCATGAAGTAATAATTAAGAACGTAAATACTTAAGTTGGTTAAATTGCTCCTATTTTACAAGAACGGCTGCTTGAGAAGTTACCAAACACAATAGAAGCCAATCCTAAAGAGTATACTAAAACCATTCCTTTAAGAAGTGGTAAAGAAGTAGAGAGTAAGGAGGTAGAAAATAAGAAGGAAACAGAAGTTGAAGGAAGTGATAAAACAGGGGTGGAAGAAATCAGAGGAAAAGAAAATAAAAGGAGGTTGTTAGCGAAAATTAGGAGCCATATAAGCTTTGAATTACTTACCCTCAGAAACTTAAGAATAATAAATTGCATAAGCAATTTAAGAAAATTTTGGAGATGTTCAAGAAACTGTGTATTAATATCCCATTTACAGAATTCATGGCACAAATACCAATCTATGCAAAATTTCTAAAAGGGATTCTATCAAAGAAGAGTAAGTTGGAAGATTATGAAACTATTAAGTTGAATGAAGAGTGTTCTACAATCCTCTTAAAAAAGTTGCCTCCTAAGTTGAAGCATCCTGGTAACTTTATTATTCCTTACACAGTAGGTAATTTGTAAATAGATAGGAGACTAGTGGACTTAGAAGCCACTACTAATTTAATGCTTTTATCTATTTTCAAGAGATTGAGATTAGAAAAATCAAAACCTACAACAGTTATATTGCAGTTAGCAGATCGATTTTATAACTTATCCACGATGGATTTTTTAGTATGTTCTAGTTAACGCTGGTAAGTTCATTTACCTTGTGGATTTTTTAGTACTTGACATGGAAGAAGATAGTAAGGTTCTCATTATTCTTGGACCACTATTTATGACCATAACAAGGGCATTTATAGGTGTGCATGGCAGAAAATTGATCCATTTTTTTGTGCTTTAATCTCTTGTAGAAAGTGTTGACTCATTCTCAATCCATAAATTTAAATGAAGAAGAGATTATTGAGACTTTATGAGCTTTGGAAGTAAGAAAGGTGTCTTTTGACTAGCATTTATTAAGGAGATTTGAGATTCTAGAAAGGCCAATAAAGCCTTGATCAAAGTCATCAATTGAAGCGCCACCAGAGTTAGAATTAAAACCTCTTCCTTCATATCTTAAATATGCTTTTCTAATTCATTCATCACAATTATCTGTAATTTTTTCTTCCTCATTGACTGAAAATATGGAGGACAGTTTGTTATGAGTGTTGTGAGATCATATAGAAGCCATTGGTTGGACCATTTCAGATATTAAGGGGTTAATCTTTCGATTTTTACTCATAAAATTTTTATGAAAGAAAAAAGCAAGCCATTATTCTAACCACAAAGAAGGTTGAACCCAAACATGAAGGAAGTAGTAAAAAATAAAGTGGTTAAGCTTTTAGATGTTGGAATAACTTTTCCTATTTCTAATTCATCTTTGGTCAGTCCAGTGTAAATAGTACTCAAGAAATAAGGCATTCATGTGGTTTAGAATGACAAAAATGAGTAAATAGCTACAGGAAAGGTAAACTGGCGTATTATTAACTATAGAAAATTAAATAACACCATTAGAAAGGATCATTTTCTGTTACCTTTCAATGATCAAGTCATTAAAAGATTAGTTAAGTATAGTTTTTATTGTACATTAGATGGGTATAGTAGTTACTTACAAATTCCAGTGATCCCCTGAGGACCAAGAGAAAAATATCTTTACCTATCTATATGGCACATTCGCTTATAAGCGTATGCATTTTGGACTATACAATGCCCATATCACTTTCTAAAGTTTTAAGAAGTTTATATTTTTAGATATGATAAAATCTTGCATCGAAGTGTTTATGGATGATTTTCAGTATTTGACATATCTTTTAATTTTTACTTAGAAAATCCGAATAAAGTTCTTGGGAAAACTGTAACTTTATGGCTCAAAAGTGTATTGTGCTCGACCATAAGATCTCAAGCAAGAGCATAAAGGTCAATCCAGCTAAGATGGATTTAATCACTTAATTCCAAACTCTTAATTTAGTTAGAGCGGTTAAAAGTTTCTTAAGTGAAACTAGTTTCTATAAGAGATTCAATGAGAATTTTTCCAAAGTAACTTTGTCTCTTACTAATCTTTTCATTAAAAATGTTTAGTTTAATGAAAAATACATGCATTCTTTTGAACTATTAAAGGCTAAGGTTACAAGTACACCAATTTTAGTCTCGCCAAATTGATCTTTACCTTTTGAATTAATGTGTAATAAAAGTGATTTCACAATTGATACAGTTCTAGGGCAAAGTAAGGACAAAATATTTCATCTCATGTATTATACAAGTAGGACGTTAAATGATTTAAAAAAAACTATATAACGACTGAGAAAGAAATGTTAGTTGTTGTCTTTGTATTCTATAAATTCAAATCTTATTTAATTCTTTCTAAGGTGATAGTGTATAATGATTATTCAGCTTTGAAGTATTTGATGACTAAATCTGATGTAAAGCTAAGGTTGATCATATGGGCCCAGTTATTGCAAGAATTTGATATAGAAATCAAGAATAAGAAAGGTGCTGAAAATTTTATCGTTGATCATCTTTCTATATTAAGTGGGGAAGTTACAGAAAAAGGAAAAAATTAGCAAATTAAGGAAGTGTTTATCGAGGAGCACCTACTAATAGTAAAGGATACATTGCCATAGTATACTGATTATGTTAATTATTTGGATGGTAATATAGTTCCTCATGATTTATCCTCTCAATAAGGAAAATAACTCCTAATTGATATTAGAAGATTTCTTTGATATGATCCATTTTTATACAACATTTGTGGAGATGGAATTATCAAAAGACATAATCTTTATAAGGAAGTGTCTTCTATTTTACATCAAGTAGGATTGCGTACATGATCTTGGAATCTGGATTCTATTAGCCCACTTTATTCAAGGACACATTTCAATTTGTAAAATCTTGTGATAATTGCCAAAGAAGTGGAAATAGTTCAAAGAGACATGAAATATCTTTAAATAACATTTTAGTCTATGAATTTTTGATATTTAGGAAATTGATTTTATGGGAGCCTTTCCTAAATTATATGCCAATCAGAATATTTTAGTTGCAGTAGATTATGTCGACAAGTGAGTTAAAGCAATAGTATTACCCAATAATGAAGCAATGAGTGTGATTAGATTTCTTAAGAAAAATATTTTTACAATATTTGGTACACCAAGAGAGATAATAAGTAATGGTGGTTCGCATTTCTACAATAAACAAGTTGATTCCCTTCTATCCAAGTATAGTGTAATTTATAATGTTGCCACACTTTATTATCCACAAACTAGTGGTCAAGTGGAAATTTTTAACCAGAAATTAAAAGAATTCTGAAAAAGACCGTTAATACATCTAAAAAAGATTGGTCTTTGAAATTAGATAATGCATTGTAGGCACATCACACTGCATTCAAGACACCTTTGATATATTGCTGTATCACTTGATTAATGACAAGTCATGTCATTTACCTATGGAACATAATGCATTTTGAGCGATTATTGTCTTAAATTTCAACTTAAAGAAAATAGGTGAGCAAAGGGTATTACAATTAAACGAAGTAGATGAATTTGGCCTTGATGCCTATGAAAATGCCAAGCTTTATAAATAAAAGATCAAGAAATGGCATGTTCGAAACATTATTCCTCGTGATTTTAAGATTGGTGATAAAGTTTTGATCTATAGCTCATGTTTAAAACTTTGTCCTAAACAATTGTGATCTCGTTGGACTAACCTTTATGATGTGACTAATGCATATGGTACCATTGATATTTTAAATGGTCAATTATCTTTTAAGCTCAATGGACAAAGGGTCAAACTCTATTTCTTTAATAAAGACAATGCAGTTACTAAAATTCCTTTTTTTTACCCCTTCTAGGTTTAATTTCCTCTTTTAACTAACTACGTAATTATGTGAGTTTTTTTTCCTTTTTTTGTAATTATTCTCTGGTATTTCTTCCTTTAGCTTTTATTTTTAAATTTTTAGTTTAACTTTCATTAGTTTGAGTTCTTTTTTAGCTTTGAATTTCTTATGTAATTTTATTTTAGTGTCTTTAATTAAGGCTTTTTCAAGCTTTAATTATTTAATCAAGTTCTTTTAAGTCTTTTGTCTAGTTTTGCTCTTAAATTTAAGAATTTTATTTTTTTGTTTGGATTAGTTTTCTTTTCTCCTTAAGTCCCTTTTAGGTTGTTTAATGTATTTTGTAAGTGTTTTCCTTAAGTCATTTGCTAGTTTTCAATTTAGCCTTTTTAAATTTTAGTTTAGCTTTCTTTTAAGTTTCAAATTTTAAATCTTATTTTTATTTGAATTTAATGTTTTTAAAGCTTGTTTTTTAGCAATTTATTTGCGTAATCCTTTAATATTTATCTAGGATCAATTTAAGGTTAATTAGATGAGGAGTTGAGCTAAAAATTTAAGTTTAGGAAGATTCTGTAGTAGTAAACAAGAGTAGTTAAACAGTATGGTTTAACCTATTAAGATCACCGTTTAAGCCTTCTCAGGAAGTTAAACGGCGATACTTAAACGACGTTGTTTAACTTTCTAAGAACCATCATTTTACTCCCTGTTCGGAGTAGAAACAACGCAATTTATGCCAAAGCTTCGTCTTCCTCCTCTCCTCCTCTTTGCTCCTCTAACAGCCCCCAATCCCTAATTTCTTTGATTCCATCTTCATTTTTCATTCAAAATCAGCATTTTTGGGCTCAAATTGTCGAAATTTTAATGCTCTATCCAAATTTATCCATTAATCTCTCAAACAAACTTGGAATTTTCATAAAAATCATATGAATCACACTCAAGTACAATTTATCACTATCCATAGTTTTTTGCATTTTCTTTGTGATTTAGAGCTTATTTTGTAATAATTTTAGTACCATTGCAATCTTTGGATTATTATCTATCTTTTAGTACTAATTTTACGCATTTCTATGCTCATCAATAATTTTTAATTTTTCCAGATCCCTTAGAATATTTCAGGCAAGGATAAATTGGTAATTTCTTATTTCAACTTATTTTTATTCCTTAATTAATTTGTTTTGCGACCAATTTAGGTTTAAAATGTATTATAGGCAATTCCAAGGTATCTTAAGCTCTCAAAAGAGATTTGCCTTTGAGAAGTCTCGCTTCTCAAGTTGATAAAATACAAACTATCTAGAGAGCCATCTCCCAAACTAATTCATTACAGAGTGGTCTTTATCACCATTTCTTGACGTTGAGTTCAATGTTTTTGGAGCCTTTCGTGCCTTATAATGGGATTTAGTTTTAGTTTTAGTTTTATTTAGACCCTATTATTTGTTACTGGTTAGGGAGTTTTACACTACCTGACATTAGAGATGCCTATGATCATCCAGATGATTGGATTCATGGTGATAGAGTGGAATCTGATCCCTCTTTCATTATTGATATGGCTTAAGTTGACTTGCAATTGATTAGGCCATCAAGTAAGGGCTACTATCCCATCCATCAGCTGTCAATTCAAAAATGGATAGTTGTCACATTATTAGCCTCCAATGTAATTCCTTGTTCAAACGGATTGAATGAAATCTAATTTGATGATACATTCTCCACAAGATATGCTTTGGTTTAGGAACCATAGAGGGCCTTCCCCTCTCTCCTTTTATTTTGCATAGTATACATAATGTGGTCTTCTCTCGACGTACACACAAGAACTTTTACTTCTCAGCTCTGTTAACTAGGATCTTCTAGGAGGCAAGAGTGTCTTTTAAGGGCCAAGTAGTTGTACAGCCTCAACCTAATTCTATTATTGGGTATTCTCTTTTGAAGCTTTGATAGTATGTAAAAGTAGGTGGAAAGTGATGCAATTTGGTTTTGAGACTTCTTCAAAGTGCCGAGAGAGTTGCTGATGATGATGCTCTTATGCCTGAGCTTAAGCCTGTTGCAGTACCTAAAGAAGGTATGGGTTAGGCTTCTTTTAAAGCCACCCCTACTATCCATTGCCCTCCTCTTATAGTAGAGGCACCCACCATTATGCCTTCCTCTGTTTCTGATGATCAGATGGCCATGTTTCTTTACCTCAAGTAGCAAACTTTGAGGATAAAATCTAAATTTGATGATGTTTAAGAGCGATTTGATAGAGCCCATAGTCAGACATGTGTTCTGTGGGATTATATTCATGCTAGATTTCCCTCTCATAACTAGTTTAGTTAGACTTTTGCTCTTTCTTAAGGCTCTTTTGTTTTTGTTGCCTTAGTTACATTCTTTTGATTTATTTCTTTTGGTTACTTCTTTGATGTATTTTAACTTTATATGTATATGCTCCCATTTTAGGTACATTAATGGTTTATATATATGAAGCATTCTTTTGATATATGTTGCACTTGTACTTTCATGCTTTAGTTATATTTTTTAGCTTATTGATACCAAAGTTTTTTATCAAGATTAATTTTCCCTTCAATGGATCAATAAGATATTATCACTTTTCCAAGTGCGATCTATTCCTTTATCTCTTATTTTGTTCTTTCTTTATGTCTTAATGACTATTGGGGATAATGTTCAACTTTAAGTGTGGGGGAGGGATCACATGCTTTCACATTTGCTTTGCTTGACCATTAGTACATCACTTTCTCATCTTTTTCAAAGTAATCTATAATTTTTAGAAAATTTTTTTTGATTTGTTACATATCATTGAACATTTTTTCCTTTTCATTTTAATTCTTTTAACAAATTAAGATGTTATGCTTTTAATTTTGATAATTGATTATCAATTAATTTTAAATCATTTCATGTTTTGGATGATTAATTCCATATGATCATTATGACATTCTATTTCTAAAATGACTATTTCTAAGCAAATGGTTACATCTTTTATACATTTTCATCATCCTTGTTTAAAATTGAATTAAAGTGAAAAAGTAAGTGTAAGAAAAGAAAGAGAAGAAAAGTAAAGTATAATGTGTTTAAAATGTATTAAAAATGAACAAGTTTTCATTCACTCTATTAGCTTCAAACCAATTGGTCGAAGTTAAAAAGTGTTGTTAGTAGCCAGTTGATGTAAGGTGATTTAATCGAGTAACCAGAGATGTTCAAGAAAAAATGTTTATCTTCACATAAAAAAATTAAATGACCTCTCAACTAAGCCAAGCCCACTTTTTTGCGAAAATCAGATGTGAAATTGTTTAAAATAATGATACTTTTCACTTAGTTTAAATTCATTTTACATTTGGAATTGAATTATGAATTTAGGATGAATTGAAAGAAGCGTAAAGTGGTTTGATTTTTATTGTGACTTGATTAGATTAATCAATTTTATAACCTCTTTATTTGTCATATTGATTAAATGATTGAGGAAATATTTTCAATGACGATGTTTAATAAATTGAAATTATTTTTCTTAAGCTTATATGTTGTTTTAAAATTAATGATAGAATGATTTTCTTGAGGATAAGTAAATGTTTAAGTGTGTGGGAATGGATAGGAGTTCATATTATATAATTTTTTATGGTGTTTTGATTTTAAATAATTCTTATTTTGATGCTTAATTGTTTAATTTATGTCTTAAAATATTTAATTTGTAGATTGTAACCCAATTGAAATGAAAATTAAGAAAAATATGAAGAATTGAGCAAAATCATAAGCAAAATGGTAGTAGCAAGCACCCCCGCATTTAACCCTTCAAGACTCGCGTTTTACTCTGTTATGGAGCTTAAACATAGATAGTAATACAACGTCATTTTACTACTTCTCAAATTCCATTTAAGTAGCAATCAAGTTTTTTCTAGCTAGATCTCACATCTGATTCATTGCAACTTGTGCAACTTAATTCCCATTTGCTCCTGACATACATGATAGGTCTCTAAAGCCAAAAAGAAAGAGAGAACAATAGAGAAAAAACAAAATTAGAGAGAAAAGTTGGATTACTCTAGTTCTAGGGTTATTTTCTCTTGTTCTTCATCTCTTTAATCTTGTTTTACATATCTAAGTTTGTATCTGAGGATTGTTAAAGCTCAGACACGTGATTCAAGCTTGTACACTTATGTATAGTCTATTTATAGTGTATTCTAACCCTTATTTTACATTGAAATCCATCTTTTGTCATCATTTATTTAAGAACATAATGATTATAATGAGAATGACTTATTTCTTACTTCAAATAAGTGGCTAATTCTATTTTTGGTTAGGGAATGGTGCTGAAATGATCTAGATATGTACTAAATATTATTCCATACATGATTAAGAGTTATTCTTTGCTTAAATGATGAGATTAATACTTATTCTAAACTAAACATTTAGACTAAAGTTAAGAAACAAGTTAGTATTTAATAAATCTACCTAATTTATTGAACAAATCCTTAAGCGCCTTGATTTACATCATTGAATAACCAAACTTTGATTTATCTTGAGGGTCATAAGTTGAAATTTGGAATTTTTTTATTAACCTTCTTAAACTTTAAGCCTAATGCTTAAGATTGACGAACAAACAAACTTCAATTTAAGTAGTTAGAGATAAAGTTTCATCTTAACCATAGCATTACTTTAATATAAAGAAGTGATCCTAAGACAAGCCTTTTAATCCATTTTTAATCCATGTAGATCATTGAGAATCAATTCCTTCACCAATTCATCGATTGAGTAATCCTTTTTAATTAAACTAAGTTATTTCTACATAACTTATCATTTTTAGTTCATTTAGTAAAATTAGCTATTAATTACATTTAATTAGGATTCTTTGAATAATTATGACTTAATTTGGCTTAGTACTTGCAATTTGGTAATTCCCTTGGGACGATAACTTAGATCTTAAATATTTTCGTATATTATTTGTGATTGGTACACTTGTCATCATTGTTGGTTTGAAATTGTGAAAAAAAGAAAATTGTGTTTTAATTTTTAAATTTGCAAATTAAAATTGATTATTGGGCTTGAAAGAAAACCTACAACAACAGTCTGTCTTAATTTTAGTTATCCCACCTTGTCCTACTTAAAACGGTTGTTAAAGCAATAAAATGGAGGCTTCGAAACTTTCTTTGGAGTGGTGATGATACTTGCCAAAGTATGGCCAAGGTTAAGAGGGTTGAAGAAACTTTGCTGAAGGCGGAAGGCAGATTGGGCATAGCTCCTATTGATGTTGCTATCAAAACTAGCTGAGCTAAAAAAATCTAGGGACTTCTAATTGATAAAAAAGCCCTCTAGGTTAAGTGGATTCACCATGTTTACCTAAAACAATGGATTTTTTGGGGTTATACTCTTAAAACTACCTCTAATTGGACTATGTAGAACAGTTTCCACTTATGGAGTTCACTTTGTAGGGACATAAATTATAGGGTAGGAAATGGAAGGACTACTTTTGTATGGTATGATAACTGGTCTCAATGTGGTCCTTTGCATGCTATCTAGTAGCTGGTAAACTTCATCATTTTATCCCTCTTCATACTCGAATGGAGTACTTGATAAGAGGTAATGTTTGGCACTTGAGAAGGTTCTCAATTCCTTTCTAGTTTGCTTCTTCCAAGTAAGCCTAATTCGCGTAAGGAGGACCAAATTATCTAGTCAAGGCATTCCTCTAGTGCCTTTAATAATTTCTCTTGTCGAGACCTTTTTAGACATTGAACTCCGAAGGTTGCTTGGTCTAAGTTTATCTGGTTTGTCCAAAGCCTCCCTAAGGTGTCCTTTATCTTCTGACTAGCTGTTAAAAATAGGTTGAGTACCCCAGATCATTGATAGCAATTTAATGACTAAACCTGCAAGTATACAACGTCAATCATAGTACGAACAAGGTTAATCCCATAGAGACAAAGTCTTATAGTTATTAAGTCAATTTTTGTCACTAATAAAACAATTAAAGAAGAAGGGAAATAAAATTAATAAATTAAATGAACAATTATCAACGAAATCAATTAGACACAATACTAGAGCTTGGGATTCACCTAATTGAATTCAACCGTTGATATAGATATTAGTTCCTAATTTCTTAAGTGAAATTTGTTCAATAATATCCTAGAGCTTTTCCAAGTCACTAAGTTGTACCTAAGTAAGAATAAATAGATTCTCAAAGGTTAATAAATTAATTAGATCCTTTAAGTAACAATTAACGCACAATAATCAAACTGATATATTTCGTTATCAATTTAATTATCTCTACCTTCCTAGATCTGGATTTATATTTCTCCTTTCAGTCCTTCATATAAACCCTAACAAGAAAATCATATGATGGCCAAGCATATTATTTGCAATAATCACAAGGAAACTAAACCAAGAAAGATAATTTAAAATTCAATTAATCAAGAAAATTAACATTATCCTTTAACTAAGTTGCATCCCTAACTCTAGTTGAAGAATTAGTTACTCATAATAAAAAGGTTAAAAAAAACATTCAATGAAATTCAAAACATAAATAATGAGAGAAAGGAAAGATAAGAAAATGAAAACTCGTCGATTCTTTGCTTGAGATCCCCCAAAACTTGCTTCTTCTTCTCCTTGATTTCTTAAGAACTCCAATGAAAAAACAACTCCTCCTAGGTCTCTCACCTTCTCTCTTTCCATTTTCAAAGATGAAAAACCCTAGTTCTTTTCCCTCCTTAAAAAAAAACGTGATTTTTAGCTCCAAAATAATTGTCTCCATTTTTTCCTCCTCTCTCTCTCACTCTCTCTCCTATTAAAAGCCGACTTCCTTTTCTTTTTGTTTTAGTTACCATAAATCTCTTCAAGTAAATCTTCTAGTCTCCATCTTGTGATCAACTTCCTCTTTGATTAAGATTCCTTAAATTTTTTAATTTCTTGCAAAGCCATAAATATAACCCAATAAATGTTAATTTTCTAGAAATTAAGATAAAGATATCAATCTACTAAAATTCAATAAAATAATAACTTAAATTAATAAAATTATATTTAAATTCTAGCAAATTAAGGCTTAAACTATATAGAAAAACAACCATATCAAACTCCCCCACACTTGATCTATTACTCATCCTCGAGCAATTAAAAAACACTTATAATATTCCATCAATTTGTTTTCAAAGAAAATTAAGTGTATCCAATTCTTCAGTCTTTAGCAAGTTCAAGTATCGATCTACTACACATATTATAATCTTTTCATTAATGCATATAAACAAAGTCAAACGTAGATATCATTGATCAAAAGCAAACATGAAACTAAGATAGACTTTCCTCGCGGAATTCACTTATTTCACTCAAGTGTTTAAGGTTGGTGTTTCACTCAAGACTCTCTCTAAAAGACTACATTACTATATGCTTGCAGATTCACCAATTCTCTACCACATAGAATACATGTCATTATGGATCAAAAAAGGCTTTTATTAAGAATTATAATGAGGCTTGGGTTCAGGTGGGATAAAAAGGTCCAAAGGGTCATTCACAAGTATTAACAAAGTATTAACTAAGGAGGGACAACCAAATACAAATTCTGATATATGCATATAAATATTACCAATTACAACTACTCATTACTAATTAATGCTACTATGTTTTATTCAACATCATAAACAAAGGCGTTTTTAGTCAACAACGCCAAAAAACATAAATGTTTTTTTCTTTTCTTTATATATATTTTTTCTTTTTTCTTTTTTCTTTTTTTCTTTTCTTATAACACTAAAAAGGAGGAAATAATATCAACAAAAGTCAATAAACACTTAAGTAGTTGAGTCTCTCAGAACATCTCAAAATATAAAACAAAAAGTCCCTAAATTATAGACATCCAATACTTACTCAATACTTCATTAAACTCGTGATAGAGTAAGGATAAAGATTTTCGGGTTTTAATGTAAGGTAATTGATTCGAAAACAAATATGATTAATGGCTCGAAAGGGTTTACAAAGGGAAAATGATTTGGTGAGTCATTTAAGCTAAGGAGTTTAAAACAAATAAGGCCTTGAATCATTTCTATAAAGCATGCAACTTGTAGTTTTAAACCAGTTCAATACAAGTTCTGATGGTAATCTTCTTATAGGAGCATCACACACAATAAGAGAATAGAATGACTATAAAATGCAGTCATATGGACTCAAAATCTCGCATGTGCTTATATAAAAATCCATCAAAATTTCACGTATTACCTCATCTCTCAAGCATCAGTTATTGACTAAGTTTATGTAACTAATTTCTTCAATAAATCCATATGATTCACCTTCCACTCAAGTTGCCTAATCCAAATTCAAGTACATGACTCAATTCCTGGTCCAACTACTATGATAGAATAGCATGGTTCAACCTTTATTCATCACAGTTCAAGTGCAATAATTTTTAAACTAGCCCCACCCCTACACTTATGTTGGACATTGTCCTTAATGTCACAATTTATGTAAATTAAATAAATTATAAAGAGAAAGAAAAATAAGATACTTTCCTCATTAGCCATTGTGTAGGTCTCCATAAGCGAAGATGGAGGGGAAACTTGCTCTTTCTTAATGTTATTGTCTATCTTATTGGAATCCTCTTGGTCCTCTTTGATGTGCATAACCTTATAACCCAAAGAAAATAAGGAAGAAGTGGAGTTTGGAAGGATTTTTTTTTAAATAACCATAACTTAAAAAACAAAAGAAAATAAAGAAATAAAAGAAGTGAAAAAATAAATATAAAAATAAAATAACATAACATAACATAACAGAAAAATAAAATAAAAAATAAATAAAAGACATTATTAGAAAATAAGAAATTAAAGTAATAAAAAAGAAAAGAAAAATTATAAAAGGAAGAAAAAATTGTATAGATAAATAAAAGAAAAGAAAAAAAAGGGACACGGGTAAAAAAAAATCCAAATTAGCAACCTGGCCAAAACTTAAAACATATTATTGCTATAGCGACATTGTTGCTTCTCTTTTTTTTATTTAATTAATTTTTTATTTTTTAAAAAAATTAATAAAATAAAACATAAGCCTAACTAACTATTAAAATAGAACAAACTTAAAAATTAGTGAGAAAAGAGAATAAAATAAAATAAAATAGAATAATTAAATAAAAGAAATAACATAATGCAAAATATAAAAGAGATTAAAAATTGGGTTGCTTCCCAATAAGTGCTAAATTTAATGTCTATAGCTAGATAGTATTCACAAACGCTCTTCAAGTGTTAAATAAAATATATTGAAAATTTTCAACTTGTTTGCCTTCAAAATAGTGTTTCAATCTTTGTCCATTGACTACAAAGGTCACTGATTAGCTCCTATAATTTCTATAGCGTCATTTGACAGTACCTTAGTGATGGTAAAGGGTCCAAACCATCTGGACTTCAATTTACTTGGAAAAAATTTAAACCTTGAGTTAAATAATACAAATTTCTAACCTGGTTTAAATTCTCTCCACATAATATGCTTGTCATGCCATACTTTTGCTCTCTCCTTATATATTCGTGCATTTTCAAAGGAATCTCGCCTAATCTCATCAAGCTCATTAACATCAAAGAGATGGTTTTCCCTAGCAATCTTTATATCAAAATTTAATGTCTTCACTCCCCATTATACAAAGTGTTCTAATTCCACTGGAAGATAACATGACTTTCCAAACACTAACATGTTTGAGGATATTCCTAATGGTGTTTTATAGGCATAAAGCATTATCCAATTTCATCGACCAATCCTTTTTTGCAGAATTCACTATCGTTTCCAAGATCAATTTAATTTCCCTATTTGATATTTCCACCTTCCCACTCATCTGAGGATGATAGCTAGTACTTGTCTTATTATGACAACCATATTTGTTCAAAAGTAATTTAAAAAGAGTATTCTGAAAATGAACTCCATTATCATTAATAATAGCATGAGGAACACCAAAACGAGTGAAAATAAATTTCTTAACAAATCTTAATACACTATTTGCTTTATTGTTGGGCATCGTCATTACTTCTACCCACTTAGAAATATAATCAACAGCTACTAAAATGTAAATATTACCATATGATGTTGGGAAGGGTCTCATGAAGTCAAGACCCCATATGTCAAAAATTTCTACCTCTATAATTCTTGAGGCATCTTATTGCGCTTACCAATGCTATCCATTCTTTGGTATCTATCATAGGTTATAACAAAACTTCTATCATCTTTAAATAAAGTTGGCCAATAAAAGCCACTTTTTGGTACCTTTGCTGCAGTTTTGTAAGCTCTATGATGCCTACCATATGGAGAAGAATGGCAATGCTGAAGGACTTGAACCATTTCCTCTTCAGGAATGCATCTTCGCACAACTCCATCAGTACATCTCTTGAATAACAAAGGATCATTCCACATATAAAATTTTACCTCATGTAGAAATTTCTTTTTTTAATGATGGTTAAGCTCCGAGGGTAACAGGTGTGTTACAAAATAATTAATTATATATGCAAACCAAATAATGGATAATTCGTGAGTGGCCCACAATTATTCGTCTGGGAATTCATCAATGATAGGCTCATTATTCATGGGCACTCTGTGTTCCAACCTTGAAAGATGATCTGTAATAAGGCTTTCCGACCCTTTCTTGTCCTTGATCTCAAAATTGAATTCCTGTAAAAGGATAA
>JAOXYD010233526.1:0-17772 GCA_028565735.1 Pinacopodium congolense
CCCATAGAGAAGATGTGTGATTACTAGGGAAATTGGCTTACAATTATCTATGGAACCTTAAAGATTACTAAAAGGGTAGATGGACTCAAAGACACTAACCATCTTCGCAATCGTATTCTAAATTATCTAGGGATTACCAATTGATTAATTTGCTAAGGAAAAGGCTTCAAATGACTAAAGCAAGTTATGAAATGTTGGAATTTCTAATCTAGGACCTTTACTAACTCAAGACAAAGCTATGGTAATGGCAATGTCTTATCTCTAACTTTCCTAGTTTATGGTTTGATGCAGTTATAAATCCATGAAAAGTAGGCTTAAATATGAAGAAGTTCTAATCTTAAAAACCATTTCTAAGATTAGTGCCCTCATCATAACCAAGGTAGATTTATCAGATCCTTGGATTAAATCATGTTGTTTATAGATTTTCCCAATGATTTAGGTAGAGATTGTCGAATCTTAAACCATCTTTAGTCATATTTTAAGTGTCCAACTCAAAATAAGCATTAAAATCTTACATAAACAAAGATTATCATCCAAACTTATGATACAAACTCACTTAAGGCATCATAGAACCTGTCTAAACCATGAATTTAGCTCAAATCATCATAACATAGAAGCAACTTGGATTAAAATCAAAACAACCTATGTTCATGCATATATATGAATAAAAGAGATGAAATAAGTGAAAGAAGGGTTTATATTTGACCAAAATATTGTTCCAAGGTGTTAGAAAACCTCCAATCACCTAAAAAACTCTTAGGAATCCTTAAAAAAAACATGAATTTAGAAGCATAAATGCTGGAAAAAGAAAAAAAAAACTCGAAACCTAAGAACTAAGGAAAGAAAAGATAAAAGGAGATTTGATATGAATTCTTCAATCAATTTCATGTTAATTTATGCAAATTTGGTCTCTAAGTCTTTTTATATGTGTCTAGGTCAAGTAGGCACAAGTTGGAAGCAAGTGGAGCAAGTTGGGAGCAAGTTAAAGCTAAAATATCTTGTCTGTATAGTAAAATGGCACTTGAAAAAGAGTAGGATGACACCATTTAAACCCTGCCATTCTGTTTTTGGATCATACTTAAACGATAGGTTTGATGAGTAAAACGGCAGGAAGATTAGGGGTGATCCTGTAGAAAGACTATTCAGTTGATTTTTCTACATTTTCTAGGCAAAATCTCCACTTTTTAGCTTCTAACTATAATAGACAACACTTATAAACATAATTAAGTATGTTAACATTAATTTGAAAGCAATGGGCCTTAAAATGAAATTAAATTGAACCTAGAAAGCATAAAATTCAAGTCCTAACATTAACATGATCGAAATGACCTTTACCATCAGGGATGGATTGAATGAGGAGATTTAGAGTAATGGTGTCAGATGGATTTTAGGGATTCCAAATAGTGCTCAACACGTACCAAATATAGGACTTCAATCTAAGTTTTATTTGCTTCGTAATGAATATAATGTGAAAGAGAACAAGATTGAAACTAAGCTTGTTCTTTAAAAACTACAAGAAATTAATTGTGAGGAAGCTTTCCATAGACATTTCTTATTGTATGTGTTGGGGGTGTTCTTGTCCACTGATGTATCACACAGGATAAGCGATGATTTATTGAACAGTTTGATTGAAGTTCATGAATGTGAGAAGATGGAATGGGCCCATTTCATATCGAGTTTTCTTTGTAGCATGCAATGAGATTTCATGAGGCTTTTTGTAAGAAGGGGTTTCCGCCCTGTATACGAGGTTGTGTCATTGTCTTGATGGTAAGTTAGTTGTCTAAGTGTTTGTTTTCTGATGTTAGATATGTTTGTAAGTTATGTTGATGTAAACATATTTGTGTGTACAGGTTTTTTACTTGGATAAGTTACGAATTAATTGTCTGGGAAGAAGTTGCAATTAAAGAGCTATTGGAGTTGGATAACAGTAAATCACATCGATATGGAAAAGCAAAGGATATATATTGCATCTTTGTTAGTGAGATTGCTTGGTTTGCTTGACAAGTCATGTGAACATAACATTGGTTATATAAACAAGTCAATTTTAACAAACATAGTTATTACATTATGGTGATAAACACCCAAGTAGGTGTAATGGTAGGTGGGAGAAAACTCGAGAACTATGGTAGCGCTAATTCAAGGTATGCGATGTTTCACTTTTTCATTGGCAACAAATTTTCAAATGCTCTAACTCATCTAGATGTCAAATGTATTAGCTATGCATAATAGGACAATAATTATATTGCTATGTCTGTTCAGATTGGGGGTCAGATAACACGTGGTACACCTAACAGAAATGAACAAGATGCAGATATATGTTTTGTAAAACGTGAGGAAGAGGTAGAGAAGCGTGGTTTGGAGGAGGAGGTTCTAGTAAATGATGTTAGAGATGGCACAAAAGAATGCGTTTATGTTATTGATGCCACATCCAAAAGTTTGGCAATGATAAATTCATTTGAGAGGGGTCATCCAAGGAGTGATGACGTAAGAAAATCTATGTAAAAGGTTTGTTTGTAAACTGGATAAGTGGTTTGATCCAATTTATGTATTGAATAAGAATATTAACAGGATCTGGACCATGTTGAACACACAGGTACCTATTGAAGAGATGGAACGTGCTAATCATGGCATAGATGTTATAGGATCTACAAGTGATCATGGGACTTTGGAATAAAAAAGTTCACCTCCTGTTGGGCAAAGGAAGACAAAGGCTAAAACTGTAAACTGATATCTATGTTCCTTGTACACTATTTTAGCAATGTTGTAATGCAACGTGGATCTAATACACCATGTGTTCCGCTGTCTAAGAGAAAAGGTCCCACCTTAGTGTCAGGGGTTTAAGATTTAACTGTTGAACCTTTAGTCAGTAGTTTAGAGTTTATTTATGTGACATATCTACACTGGAATGCTGAATTGAGTAGGAAGTAAGTTATTCTACAATTGCACCAGTCGATGTTCGCCTGCTGTTGCCTAGATTAGTTATGTTAATATGACGATCAATTATTTCCATGTTTCTTATGATTATGTAGGAGCAATGATGTTCAAGTTGTTGGAATGTATGATGCCATGTGATGCTCAGTGATGTGTTGACATGCTTTAGGGTCGGATCTCCTATAAATGACACAACATGTATACGTTATGAAACAAGTGACACATTCATGGAACTCATGACTCTTAATTCATAAGAAAATCAAATAGGCATACTGAGTAATGTTTCAATATGTTTGTAGTTTGTTGGGGGATTTGAGTCAATAGTCCTGCTAGAAAGCACAGCGACACCCATACTAGTGCGTTCTATTATCCAAATCATAGACGTGTCCTTCGTTGTACGTGAGGTTTTTGAGTTTGGCTAACGTGTAGTTTATGTTATATGGTTGATTAACCAATGTTATTTCAACTTACGTGCAGTGAGCTATGCATGCAGCTTATGGAGAGAAGGCAAGGGAGTTCCTAGTAAACGCTGACATACGTCCTGTTATTGACGCGTATGTGACAATGATGACAAATGATCACCGGCTCAACATTGACTATCTGCTCACAATGTGGGTAATGTTCACCTGCTTAGTGTGAAAACATGTTTTCAAATCTTCATGAAATGAGTGTTTCATAAGTTATGTATTGGTTGTTCATATTTGTCATCACAAATGATGTTCACTACTTTTAGATTATGATTTCAGTATACATTGAACATCATTGATGGTTTTGCTGCATTGACATTGGCTTCAGAGAGATAAGGATCTTCAACTCATATATAATAACATTGAGCGATAAAGAAAAACTTTGTTGGGAAATGGTAGGAACATGAGTACTAATTTCATTTAGGCATTGTATTACTAATCCCACTGTCAGACTTCATACGTAACGTACTTTCAGTTGTTGTTACGTTATTTACAGGCCCAAGTGGTGTGGAGGATACTGACGACCATAGGGTTAACAAGGAATTTTAGAAACTCATAGCAGAAATGAGAAGTTTCTACATCTTGGAATTTCCCTAAACGAGCTCCTAGGTAATTGCGCATTAATTCTTTATTGTATTTGGACATTCGATACTCTAACATTTACATCGACCATGGTTAGTTTATGCATTTGTAAAAAAGTAATGAACTAAATAGATTGTACGAAACTACTTTGTGTATAGAGAGGGCAATGGTGTGTATATGTGCTATTGTTTTGCATTGTGGAGGGGAGATTAGAATGCTGGTCACGAGATAATGGTATGTTTTGATTACATCTATTGTCAGATTATGAAATTAGTTCGAATTTCCTGTAATAAGTTGGATGATTGTAGTGTGAAGATCCTGTGACAATGCGAAGTCATGTCTGTAAGAGGTTACTGGGAAGAGAATTTAATACACTTTGGTACATGTTCCCTCACGTAATTTTCAGGAATAAGCATTAAGAAGATTAGGGTACTATATACCAATGGCATCAATGTTGTTGTTTGTATGGACTATAGAACGCATGTGCTTAAGTATAAGTATAGAATTATTGATTAATATAATGGCTATTTTTGGTTGTTTGGCATACCTTGTTAGTTTATTCCATGTGTATTATTGAATGTTTCATTTATGCAATTCATTATGAAAGGGAGGGTTGCATGGATTGTATTTGTTTTTGGATCGTCTATATTTTTGGTAGTGCAGTATGTTAGTTAATTTTGAATGAGTCAGTTGTATGGCATCGATACATTGTATTAAGTAGACAGTTCTAATGGGTAGTGCGTCATCACTGTGAAAACTAAAACTTTTAGGACATATGCCATTCGTTATGTATGGGACAAACATATATTATTGGTTCTACATCATTACAACTTAGACTTGTTAGATCATTTGTATCGGATTCATTTATTATTTGTACAACGTGTCTGCTTGGGACTCTAATTTCCGTTACAGTTTTGAATGGACTAGATGTATAAATTTGATCCCTTATTCATTCAACGTGTAGTATAAGTGAACATAACAAAAAGAAGATTGCAATTTCTATTTGGACTGTATGGGTCATTTGGTACAAAGTTTTCAACATGCTTTAAATGCCTCCTCTTAATCTTCATACCAAAGGTTTATGTGACAATGGTTTGTATAGAAGCATGACGTTAGTAAATCTCGTTAATAAACATTGTAATGGATGAGAGTTATATTCCATAAGTAGGATTACAATATCGTGTCTATAATTTTGTCCAACTTGGGGCCAGAAAAAAATGAGATATGTGTTTGTTGTCCATGCACATCAAACTCCATAAGAGCGTATAAATTACAAAAAAATGAAACTTGCCCACGTCCCATTAACCCACCAAAATGGTTCAGTGATTATTCATTTTTCAAATAAAAGCAAGGTAATTCCTATAGGGATGTTCGAACAGGATACCATAACTCCTATATGAAGTGATCATTATCATCAGTGTTTTCATCATCATTGATTACTATTACCTTTATCTTTTGTTTCTTGTTCATCTCGTTATCGTCATAAAATCTGAATACAAACAAATATATCAAACAAGATTATACCAAACTTTTTAACGTGGAAAACCTTCTTTGTGTCAAAAGTCAAAGCCCACAAGACGACCTAGTCCAGAAACAATCCACTTTAAAATTAATGAGTACATAAAAATAAAATTTTCAACAATCAAGAGCTCACAACTACAAATACTCATAGGTAAAAATGAAAATCAACAAGTATTAAGTAAAACCTAGAAATATAATAAAGGCTTCCTACTATGAAACAACAGTTCCCTCTCTCGAAAATGATAATTTTTTTGTTGTACAGTCGATGTTAATTGCTTCTTTAGATAACACTAAAGAGAGAAACAACAATAATACCCTCCCGAAGGACAGGACTTATGGGTTTCTTTTAATTGAAATTAAGCTACACTTGATAGAGGACATATGACATAAACACCCTTACCTAGGACTGTTGACATGACCTTGACGTATGAAACTAAGAAGGTTTTATTGTCGATGTTATGAATATAAGTCTATGTAATGAGCCCTATACTTGACTTAGGGCATCTTTAACATCATAGCCAAACCATCTTGGACAGCCATCGTATTAATTCCATTTTGACAAATTCATACCACATTTAATATAAGACATCATAGTGGTTGCAGTGCCAATGGCTAAAGCATCAATTACATTGGGATGTCAAGGAAATTATCAATGACATCTTTGGAACACGGGAAATATTTGAGGGTATATTTGAAACACAACTTATACATGCAATCGTTGAAAATTGTGATCTGTGTTGGGATGAACTTACTTGTAACTAGTTTTATCAACTAACTATCATTATAAAAATATCAAGTGTTACTGTCAATGAAGAACTAGGTGAACATGTCTATCGTTGAGTGATTAGACATGAGACAATACCATCAGAGCAAAACCTTTAGTTGGATAGAACTGTGAATTTTTTTTGGAAGCAAAAGGATGAAGAAGTCTGCTATAGGTCACCTTCTCAACTATGTTCAATATTGCATCATGGCTTATCCAAACAATTATTTCCATATGCACAATAATATCGTTAATATAACCTCTCATACGCCTTTAACATTGACTTCAAGCTAACATGACATGCAATGCTTGCAAACATCAATAGGTCATAAAACATACAACCCTTAACCCTACACCGTATAACCATTGTTGTAACTGTAAGATTCTAGGGATTTATTTCTTCCTTATTTCATCAATTTAACAAATACTTTTTCACGATCACGTTTGACTTACATGTTTATTTCAGAATATAAGGCTGCAGCAATAACACTATCTCTAGCAGGAGGGCCTCTCCATTTTTCTGACGCCACAGCCAGTAGATATAATGTCCTCAGCCCTCTCATCTTCGTAATTGGCATCTTAGTATGGTGTATAGAGGAGAGTTGTAAAGTTATTTGGTAGGTGCTCAGTTAGATTGTTTACGTATAAATAGTGCAGGTTTTGAGAGTATTTTGCTTTTGTAATAATCAAGTATTCAATAGTTAGATGGCACAAGCCAGCAATAGAATCCCAAGGAGAAGATGACATTCTAAATTTCCCTCCTTGCTACGTCCCGGTTCATAACTCAAAAGGACATTATGGGAGGTATGGGTTTGTTTCTGCTGTTATGTTTTGTTGAGCAATTTCCATGTATTATAATGTATATGGTGGGCAGTCCACATGTCAAGACGTATTGATTTCTATTGTATTTCTATTTGTTGTTAGGCTTCTTGCTGTAGTTGTCAGTGACTGTAGCAATTCCACGAATGTGCAGGATGTCATTATGGTGGGTGTTGAGGATGGAGAAGAACCGGACCCTGTGAACGATATAGGAATAAAGTTTGGTTGCTGGAAAGATGTTTTCTAATTCTATCAAGAGTATATATGTCCTAAGGGATTTGTAGCTATAATAAGAGGTGGCAAGTAAGAATTTGGTGGTATCTACATGATTAGGATGTGTACAATATGGTTTATTCTCATAAGTCTACAACAACAAATGGGTGGCCACTAGATCATCTTGTATAATTGGTTGTGGAGCTCATTTAAACTACTAACTGGTAGGAGGGTGTTGGATTGTAGCTAAATTTGACAATAACCATAACCATGGTATGACCCCTACCAATGCCAGATACATGCGGCAACATCGTGGTGTTGATGTTCATATGAGAAGAAAGTTGGAATTCAATGACATGTGTGGGATAAGGCCATGCATAAATCTTTAGACAATTGTGACAAGTGTAGGAGGATATGAAAACCTTGAATTCTCACGCAATGATTGCCTAAATTATTTGAATATGATAAGGCGGAACAAATTGGATGGAGGGGATGCCCAAGTTATATATAAAATTTTTATGAAGTTGAAGGAAAATGATCAACGATTTTACTATTCAATCGACTGTGATGGTGATGGTAGGTTTAAGAATGTATAATGGACCGATGCTCGCAGTCATGCTACATACGAAGAGTTTAGTGATGTTGTTACGTTTGACATAATCTATCTTGTAAATAAGTAAAACATGGCTTTTACAGCATTTGTTGGTGTAAACCATCATGCTCAGTCCATATTACTCCAATGTGTACTCCTTGGTGATAGATGACTGAATTCTTTGTATGACTTTTTCGAATTTGGGTTTTATGTATGAATAGGAAAGCACTTGAGGGAATCATAACAGATGAATGCCAAAGTATGGCTAACACCATTGATGTAGTATCCCTGAATGCAAGACACAAGCTGTGTTTATGACACATTGTTAGGAAATTTTTAGAGAAATTTTCCTTAAATAAATCTTACCATGAACTGAAGGGAAGATTTATGGATGCCGTATATGATGCTAAAAGGAAGAATGAATTTAAAGAACACTGAAATGAATTGGTGAAACAATTTGGCTTAGAAACAAATGCTTGGGTGTAATATCTTTTCAACAAGCACTCTAAATGGGTATCGACATTTGTTAGCGAGGGCTAGGATGTCCACGATGCAGAGGAGTGAAGGAATGCATGCATATTTTGATGGGTATGTGTATGCACGTATCTCATTGACTCAATTCATGGAGTAATATGATAAGGTGATAATAGAGAAGATTGAACATGAATCTGAGTCTGATTACAGTCATCCTAATATAGTGCCCCATTGTTGACACGATTCGATGTCAAAATATTTTTCAGTATGCATGTACAACAACAATGTTCAGGTAAATATAAAATGAACTAATTTTTGTCATGTACTGCAACATATCATGCAGTGTTTCTATAGGAATGCAAAGATGTATAGTGTTGTGGAGATGGGTCGGGAAGGCATCGTTGTCGAGACATTTACTATAAATATTAGTCAATCATCAGTACATGTAGCTTGCTCATGCAAATTGTTTGATTTCAAGGGTGTTGTTTGCCATCACATGTTGAGAATATTTACTCGTGAAAATGTCAATAGTTTCCCCGATCACCTCATTTTGAATAGGTGGTGCAAAGATGTTCAATGATCCCATCCTCAAATCAAGGTAGTAGGTCAAACAAGCGATGTTGCAAATCGACTGAAGGGGTTGGAAAATGCTTTTTACAGAGCAATCGATTATAGGTTAGTCAATGAAATAAAATATGCCTACTTCAGAGGGTTGTTAAAGTAGGCATATGTGAAACTTAGCAATGATGTGGGAACACATAAAGAACGTGTGATGTCTGGTTGGGTGGAGCCAATGTGGGGATGAGGGATCCCGTGGTGTCGAGGCACCGCAGGAGACCTGTGAATAAGAGATTTAGATCATGTCGCAAGGATGTCATTAGCAACGAATGCAAGATGATGCAAGTAAGGGATATTTCGATGTATACATTTAGATCATATAGAACAACCTCCACCCTAACCCCTCCCCCACGATCGTCCTTCACCATTATTACACAATCTCCACAAAAGTTATAAAGTAGATATGTACAACACTACAACTCAGTTTATACAATCTGGATAAACTTGTGGCATACGTTGTTTACATACAGTATTTGCAATGGGCCATGTATGAAATGTGATTTAATGTGATATGTACACCATTAATGGACGATGTCTAAATTATGTAATAATGTTGTAGGGGGGACATGAGGGAGGCATTGAGGGTTGGGGTATAATGGAAATCCAAACAATTTTTGTCTTATTCCATTCTTACAATTTGGATTGCTATATTTTTTCTTTTAGCATCTGATGGCACCAATGCTAACACTTATTGTTTGGTGCATTCGGAATGAGTGCAAACTACTGAATCGATTGCATTCACCAAAGCAAAAGAGCTCTAATTTCATCTATGATTCCTTCATCAATCACAATGTCCATAATTGCCATGCCTCTGTCCCATCTAGTTTATACAAACCCATCCACAATATTCAATAAGTAATGAAGAATTTAGAACCTAGAAAGTCAATATCCCTAAGACATGTTAATGTTCGTCGCTCAACCTTAATTTAACGGATCATCCAAATTCAGTAAGACCATAAGTTCCTTATATTGAACTATTGTCTCTCTCAAATTATTTAATTCCTATTCCCTTGAAAAATTAAGTAGAAGTTCTCATTATCGTAAAATATCAATTAAATACATTAATTGATATCCAATCACCTACCTCAGAATTGTTTTTGATTAAATTCACATCTAATATGAAAATCTCTTGTACGCCTACCTCTAGGTATCTATGTAAGATTCATTACCTATGGATTGATCTATTCATTTATCTAGTATCTCAATCTAAACATATAAAATTACATAATAGTAATTGAAACTCACATTCATATAATAATAAAAAACCAATTGCATTAATTCCATAGATAAATACATGATAAAATTTAGAAATTTAACATTGAAGCAAAGAACAATATAAAACACTATATCTTAGGCTCTATAATCATCTAGATCCTACAAAAAAATTAGTTCTTAAACATAATGAAATAAAAATCAAGATTTATAGAGAGAATATGGATTAAGAAGCTCATGGTCGTGGTGCTCGAATTATTTAACTGATCCATGATTCTTGTTAGAACATCACTTTTGATCTTTGTTTTTTGATGTTTTAATCCAATTTCCTCCTTCAATTGTGCTCCAAATATTGTTAAGATGGCTTGGAATTATTCTCTAGGGGCTTCTAAGAGATCAAAGATAATGAGAAAAAGACATAAAATCACTTAAATACCTTGGGAAGCCTGATCAGGTTATGGCTTGTCTCACAATCATAAACTAGGCCCTAACATCTTCTAAATTCTCAGCTAGGCTCACAGGTCTTTTCTTGATATACTCTCCATGGCTTATCTTATAGCCTTTATATTTGGTGTGAAACTCCATGAGTTGATGCTCTTACTCCTTATGATTCCATGACTCTTCTAACTCCAATAGTGCATCCAATTGCTCACCATACATCTATAAAAACATATAAATTCATTCAAGACAACATAAAAAAATCTTATTCAAGATTTAATCAATTATGCATATAAATGAAATGAAATTACCACTAAAACCTAATATTATCATCATAAAAGCATGCATAAAAGATGCATAGATTGGGAACTATCAAAGACATTGAAAATAATGCATGAAATAATGGAAAAAAAGATTGAAGCTTAGACTAAAGTTGAAAGATCATTGAATTCTAGGCTATATGAAGCTAAAGATAAAGCTGTTGTTATTGAAGAAAGAGTTCAATATATTAATTACTAGTCCATATATTGTTCTTTTATAAGAATCTACTATAATTACTAGGTAAATGATTAATTTAATTATCCAGAAAACTCCATATTGAATTAATAAACTAAATTGAATTAATAAACTAATAACTAAAATAATTAACTATTTAATTTAAATACAAGTAATGAGTTAAAGGTTCTTTCAATCTAAATATTTACTTATGGTTGTAGAGTTCAATGGACTAACTAAGTTTAAGAAAAATACTATACTGAATAGATCTAGGGTATCTTACACTAAAATAAAATAGAGTCGTGATTAGGCCATAACCTTTTCTTTATTAGTTTTAATTCATTTTCCATTATTCAACAAATTAGACTAACAAGTATAAAGTTTAGGAAGTTCAAATCAGAAAACACCTTTTAGATTTGAGATCCTTATAAAGAATTAAAGTTTGGTAATTCATCCACTCATTTTATGTTGTTTAATTTTTTTTTTTTCAGTGATTAGAGTAGATTTCCCGGATCCCTAACGATCTGATAATCTATCCGATGTAATCAATCTACAGTAGATAATTAAGTACTTAATTAAAAAAAAACCTTTAACATAGAACAAGATAAACAAAACATTAGTTAAGCCACCTACTACCCTAATCCTAACTAAGGTAAATTAAGGACGCATTATAATCAATAAACACAAAGATATAAGCATGAAACTCATATTTGTTAAAGAAATAAAATAAAGAGCCAATACAAAATAGAAGAAAATAGTTAAAGAGAATAAAATTGAAATTTAGTATCCTAATTGTACTCCTTCCTCTCTAATATAATTTGAATGCTGTTGATAACCCTAGTTCATTAACTCAAGATAAAGAAATAATAAAAGAAACAAAACACCTAAAACTAAAGGAAAAAAACTAACTAATAGTAGGTACAAATAACTAATTACATCTTTCTTCTATTTCTATTATACCCACCTCTTCCTCTTACCTCCTTCTCTTCTTTGGCATCGTTTTCGTAAAATTTTGGGTTGTTGTTAGGTTTTTAGAACCTTAAAACATGTCCAAAGGTGTTTCTATCAAAATTCTCTTTAAAAACATAGTTTAATGTGCGTCGTTTGAGAGTATAATAACCCTCAGAGTCAGGGAACAATGGCACTGCTTTTGACCAATATTGGTATTTTGTCTTTAATTTGGAGCATAACGATGACATAAGGAGTAAAATGGCGCTATTATGGGTTGCTATTGGTCTTTAGCTAAAATATGCTAAAAATTTTTCTTTTCCACTTAATTTCTAGAATTAAAGTGAATCTATAATTTAATCAATATAACTTATAAATAGGATAAATTCACATATTAATAGGATAAAAACACATTTAAACATGGTCTAAAAAATATATAAAATTCCTTTATCACATATCTTCATTTTTGTAAGCCCTAAGAGGTAGTTAGAGGGGTTATTGAGTGTCTAAAAATTTTCTAAACTAATTCAACTAGCCACTTAAACCAATTCCAAATATATGAGTCACTAAACTGATATTCAACCTAGAATGGGATGCAAATGAATATGCCAGTTCAATCACAATATAAACACACAAATAATTGACTCAATAGGTAACAAAACATGATTTTAAGAATAAGAGCAAACACAAGAAATTTATCAAGGTTCGGCCAACTAGTCACCTACTTCCTCTCCCAACAATTTTGATTTTGGATTTTTTTTCACAATTTCAAAATTTAAATACAAATCTTCTTCAAAGGTGAGAGGAACCCTTCAAAATCACAATATTCTTCATGGAAGGTGAATAAAAACCTTGAACAACTCTTTTTAAGGCAAATAGGAGCCTTTACAGGATTCAATATCAATTGGAACAAGAAAACCCCTTTGTAATTACAAAACACACTTAAACAGGTGTTTCACTTAAAACTCAATTAAACCAAGGGCTCTTTGCTTACAGTAAAAGAAATTATAGATCAATGATGCACTTGAAAGCTTAAACAAACTTAATATGGTATATTTGAAGCCTTAGAAACATGTATATATATATATATATATATTATGAATGATAAAGTGAGAGATGAATGCACCAAATTTGGTTAGATTTGATAAATGTGAAAATAAATGTTTCCAAACATTAAAATAAGCCTATAAAAATTCACTTATATAATCAGTGAAACCCTTTAAGACTTAAAAAAATAAAATTTAAAAATTTTGTAGACAGAAATTGGATTTAAAAATTGAAAAATGAGAATGAAAAATGAAACATCTAAAATTGGACAGTTTTGAGACAATTTTGATGTATATAAAAAAAATGAGTTTGAAATAAAAGAAATGAAGCCCTAAAAATGAAAAAAAAAAGATCAATCAAACTCTTAAATATCCAAATAAACTAAGAACAAAAAATTTTACACCCAAAAATATATCCGAATAAAGATAAATGAAATTGAAGAAAAATAGTAAAAACAGTGACAACTTTGAGGTGTTTGAGATTTTGAACTTGTAAATTTGTTTTGGGAGCATAAAGATATGATAGAAATGTTTGCTAATGTTATTTATAGAGTTAGAAAGGGATTGGAGTCATTAGCAGCAAAAACTAGCTAGACTTAAAAAATCATTGAAAACCCAAGAAGAAAACTATCCGTTACTTTGTTTGACCTTAAAGGTGATTTTTGGAGAGATAAATGGCGCTGTTAAAACCTTTGAGCAACTGCCGATTAGCTTTTAGATAGGGAGGGTATAAATGATCATTTTTTAATGGCACCATTTAAGTATTATGTACCCACCGTTTAAGGTTTAGAAAACCCAAAGTATGATTAAAAAAATTCCAAACCTTCCCAAACAATTTTCTAACACTATACATCAAGTTTTAAAACATATTTTGAGACTATATGAATAACAAAACTGATCCAATGACTTCAAAATCATGAATTTGCCTATGTAATGAAACTTTATGCATCTTTTAATGATAAAATTAAGCCCTTAGATCAAATGAACAATAAGTAAAACTAATAAACCCATTTAAAACTACCTAACTAAGGTCTTGGAGCTTAATTCATGCTTTTCCTTCTAGTCCCTTCCAATTTAGTTCCTAAGTTCAAACTTCCTATATTAAATTTATCATGAAATACACCTATCTTTAAACTTCACAACATAAACTTAAATCATTAGTAAATAATTATTTTGTGATATCTTCAAAACCAAGATTGGAACCTTCCTTGGTTTAACGATTTTGATCAAATATTTTCTACTTTGTTAAAACATGTTGTTTTCCAATTTGATATGGTTTTGCAATGTTTAATTCCTCTACTTACCTATTAATCCCTTTTACTACTTAATGTTTTTGCATCCAATGTTTTTTTCTTCTCTTTTTTAACTAGTAGATCATTTCACTCCTTGTATATGAAAATTAGTCCTTCCTCAATTTTCAAGTTAGTCCTTAATTTGTTCTAATTGATATTTTGGCATAATATTTTCTGAATTATTGATTTTGACCCTATAAAATTCATTTATATTTCAAATTCAACCAAAATTTTTATAAAAACAATTTAACATTTTTTATAAATGTAAACTTAATTCCTAAAAAATTAAGAATAAAATACCAATGAAATGAAATTTAAACAAATGACCATTATAAACAAATCAAGAATCACTTTTAAATAAAATTTTATACAACTATTCTTACAAAATTGTCATAAAAGGCATAGATAAAATTTATACTAAGATAAATATAAAACTATCAATTGAACATATATTCTTTGAATTTTATTCATTCTTTTGAGGAAAAATTAGAAAGATGATAAAATATAAGGACAAAATTTAAGTTTCCATAGGGGTCCTTTAGTAAAAGCGGTCTTAACACTTGATGAACTCACTTTAGACATAATCTATGTCTATTACATATGTCCTTTTGGCTCACTCATCAATGTATCTACTTTCTCCTTTCTCCTTTCTCCTTTCTCCTTTCTCCTTTCCTTTGTTGAACCTTTTAAGAGATGATTTTAACTTAATAACTTCATTATAAGTGACTCATTCACATTTTGAAACCTTTACATCTTCTTCGCACATACATATTTTCACACAAGGACTCATTTATGCATTTAACTTTGTCTTTAAAATTTTTTAATTTTCTTGGCATATACATTAAACAACTTGTTGAACTAAGGGAAGTTTTAATCCATATTTTAATGATAATAAAACATAATTACCACTAATGATCTCTTTTTTTTAATGCCTTAAAACTATATCATTGTGAAAGTTTTATAAAGTTATACACTGGAGTCAAATGGACATCTTATGAAGACCATACAAGGAAATGTTAAGATCAAATTTTCAAAGGAATGATAGAATCAAAAATAAGGAAGTTTAAGATTTAAAAATTTAACCAATGTAATTTTTATTGGAAATCTTACTTGTTCATTTCAATGTTTTTGTAACTTATCATGCATATGCATTTCATCCTCTTAACCTAATGCATAAATCTTTTGAAGTGTCAAAAAGTTGAGGTTTTGGTTTCAAAGAAAAGCATCTCAATCTTTAGAACAATATTAGAGAATATTTTGAAATATGTTTAAGACAAATTTTCATCAAAAATGGTTTTAAAACTCTAGAAAACTTAGAAAAATATTTTTAGTTATAAACCTAGCTTAGTGGTTGACCAACGCAAGGATTTTAGGTCTATTTATTAACCAATGTATGAACGAGATCAATCAATGTTTTTGAAAATTTTTAAAAATTTTATATCATTAGTTTGTGGTATCACGTTGGTCAGGATATTAGTAGACCAATGCAATTTATTTTTCAACCAGTGTAGTACATTGATTTAGTAATATGTTTGAGTAATTGAGAAATGACTTAAAACATAGGAATTTTATATAGCGCTTGCAATATTAGTTGACTAGTGTGACCTATTAGTTGACCAATATGCCACAATAGTCATCTAATATTTGTTAATTTTTATTTTTAATGAATAGTTTTTATTTCTAACTAGTAGTTCATATCTTTAATTATATTTTAAGGCTACTAAGGCTATAAATATATGATTTTATGGTTTTTGTAAGTATTCACAAATGTTCATAATTATAAGAGAATTTTTTAATAGAGTTTTAAAGCTTTTTAGCATTCATTCATTGATAATGAGTATTCTAAACCTTGGAGCATTGGCTTAAGCAAGCAAGATTTTTTTTTCTTATCATAAAATTCGCTTGTGGTTATGTTAATTTTTATTTTTAATGACTAGTTTTTGTTTCTAGTTGCTAATTCATAACCTTAATGAAAATTTAAGGCTACTAGGGCTATAAATACACAATTTCATAGTTTTTATAGGTATTCACAAAGATTGAGAAATATAAGAGCACATTTTAATAGTTTTTCAAAGCCTTTTAGTATTCATGCATTGATAATGAGTATTTAGCATTGATTTAAACAAGCAATATCTTTTTTGTTAGCCCTATGGCACCCAAGAGGGGGGTCAATTTGGTGTTTAAAACTTTCTTGCGGAATTAAAACACTTTTAACACCTTAGACCAATTTTAATACAATGCAATTTCTAACCAAATTTCAACTCAAATGGAATGCCACACTTTATGTCAATATATAAAAAATTCAAGCAAAGATAAAACAAACACAATGCATAAATATAAAAGAGATAAGGGAAGAGATGGACACCAAGATTTATAGAGGTTCACCTACCCCAAAGGTTACATCCTCTCTCCAACTACTTGTTGGAAATTCACTAACACAATCTTGGTTAAAGGCCAAGAGGAACCTTTTTACAATAATCTTGATTCAAGGCCAAGAGGAACCTTTACACAATCTTGATTCAAGGCCAAGAGGAAGCCTTACACAATCTTGATTCAAAGTCAAGAGGAAGCTATCCAACAATCTTGATTCTAAGGTCAATAGGAACCTATCAATCTTTCTTTTTATAAAGAGGGTGAAGAGTAACCCTTACAATAATCTTTTTATGGCAAAGAGGAGCCTTATCGACACAAGCAAATTCTATAAGTTTTGTCCTACAATGACAGCCCTTGAACCAAGCTCCCTTGAGATTCAAACCAAGCTTATTTAGCTTATGACACCCTTGATCAAAATCAACACAAGATAAAGGCTTAAATGTAACAAATGCAATATGGAATGTTCAATGCTCAATTAAGGCCTAAACCAATCCAATTCACATATAAGGATAATCACAATCCAAATCTTCTTTATCCTAAGTGAAGAGTAACCTATCAAATCTATTTTAAAGGCAAAGAGCAGCCTATACCACAATCAACAATTAACACAAATCAATTCCCCTAATTTAAGTCATCAAAGCACACTTTCTATGGTGTTTCTCTAATTCACAAACAATAAAAGCAATTCTAAATATTCTAGAGGCAAAACAAGATTATAACAAGCCTTCTAGCACATCAATATATCATAAACAATTTAATTCAATCAACAAAAAAGTGATTAAACAGTCATATATTTAGATTAGACATTCAAACATGCAATCTGTCCAAAATATGCAATCTTAACAATTCAATCTATAGACATCCAAATTTAATCACTAAAACGATGCAAATCAAATGCAATAAACCTACTGCAATATCAATTTATATATTACAATAAATCACAACAGCAAACACAATTTTATCACATCAAATGAATGATCAAAATCAT
>JAOXYD010233534.1:0-17772 GCA_028565735.1 Pinacopodium congolense
CGATCTGAAGTGGTATAAATTCTATAAGCTTTCACTTTTTGAATATTTCCTCAAACTAATAGTTGTATAAGAGAAGTCAAATTAGAAATTTGAAGTTTAATAAAAAAAAATACACTTACATTGTTCACCCTTCTTAAAGATGATTCTTGTCTAAATCCAAATTGTTTTAAGTTGGCACCTATATGGAGAAGAAATCCTTAGCTTCACAAGGAGTTTAATTCACTATATCGCCTCTATTAGTTGCATCTATCATCCTTTACTCCATAGGAAATAATCCTTTATAGAAATATCAAATGAGGAGTTATTCAGAAATTTAATGTTCAAGGCAGCTTGCTTACCATTTAAACATTTCTTGATACTCATAAACCATTAATAAATATTTCAATTTAATCTGCATATCTCCCTTCTTATATCAACAACTTACAAAATAGGGAAAAACTTGTCAAGTAACAATATCTTTATTTATATTCTTATAGCTATAAAACCTGGAGGCAAATAAACTAGCCAATCCTTAGTGTCTTAGTTAGTGACAATGGGAAGGCACTAATAAAATTTGTATTTACAAATAATTCCAAGTTCAATTTATTCCAGTTCTTCAATCTACTTCACAACATATAAAACATAATAAAATAAAAAATTTAAGAATTTTGAATAATTAAAATACAAGGAAATATAAAAAATTATATGGATGTCAAGCATTCTATCAAAATGATGAAGCTCATAAAAGAACGATCAATAATACTTTAGAGGAAATTACCACCTAAGCTTAAAGATCTTAGAAGTTTTACTATCCCTTTATTGGTTTTTTTTTTTGATAAATCATTATATGATTTAGTTACAAGTATTAATTTAATTTCCTTTTATGTCTTCATGAAATTAGGATTAAATTAACCAAAACCCATAACACAGTCTTTACAATTGGTAGATAAGTCTCTTACTACGCCTAGAGGCATGGTTGAGGTTATTTTTTAGAAGTGGAAATTTTCACTTTTCCTACAAATTTTATTATACTAGATATGGAGAAAGATGATGAGGTCCAAATAAGACCTTTTCTTGCAACAAGATAAACAATCATCATGTACAACAAAGGAAGTTGATTTTGCATTTACAAGAAAAAGAAACATTAGTAATAGAGGGACAGAACACATCCCCTAATACAACTTGAAGATGCCCTAACTTAAGCATGAAAAAAGTGATAAAGGCTCAGGTAATAAAGCTATTTGATGCAAATATTGTCTACCTAATCTCATATTGTGTTTAAGTTAGTCCTATTCAAGTTAAACCAAAAAAAGGAGGAATGATGATAATGACTTGTGAAAGGATGATTCTATTCATGTATAGAAAGTTACTAGTTGGCACATATATGCTAATTATAGGAAATTAAATGAAGCTAGCAAAAAGTCCATTTCTTATTACCTTTATTGATTAAATTCTTAAGTGCCTTTCTATCTAATAATTTTTTTCAAAAATTTCTATCTAGTAATTTTACTGTTGCTTGGATGGATATTTTAGTTATATTTAATTTATATGTCATTTTGAAGATCAAAAGAAAACTACTTTTACATGTTTAGATGGTACCTTTACATATTGAAAACTGCCTTTAGGTTACTTTCAAAGATGTATGACGCCCGTATCTTTTAACATAAACAAGGAAATTATTAAGATTTTCATGAATGATTTTTTTTATTTTTAATTCCTCCTTCAATCAATGTTTTGCATAATTTAGAATCTATTTTATAATAATATGAAAACACTTAGTTTTCAATTAGGAAATATGTCAATTTATGGAAAGGAATGCATTTTTTAGGTCATAAAATGTCTCATAAGGGTGAAATTGATCATGTAAAGGTGGAGGCAATTAAAAACTTATCCCCTACCTCAGTCAATGTTATTTATGGTTTCTTGGGTAAAGAAGGCTTTTATAGGTGCTTTATCAAGGACTCTTCTCATATAGCAAAGCCATTGACTCAATTATTAGTTAAAGATGTCAAATTTAATTTTTCTAATAATACTTACATATTTTTAATTTATTGAAAGAAAAATTAGTTAATATACCTATTATTAACCTAATTAAATTCTACTATTTGAACTTATATGTGATGTAAATGATACAATTGTAAAAGTAATTTTAGGTTAAAATAAGAATAATATTTTTTTAATCAATTTATTATACTAGTCATATTCTCAAAGATGCACGAGGAAATTATATTAGTATTGAAAAAGAGTTGTTAATAATCATTTTTTCATTTGATAGATTTCATTCTTAATTTATTCTTTCCAAAGTTACTATTTATGTTGATCATTATACTTTTAAGTGCCTATTTGTTAAACATGTAGGAAAGCCCATGTTAATTCATTAGGTTTTACTACTATAAGAATTTGACATCAAAATTAAAGACAAGAAATGAATAAAAAATGTAGTGGCAAACAATTCGCCACGTAATAGTAGGGGGAGTCGTCAGCCTTAGTTGGGATAAAGGAGACCTTATTGATGAGTTTATACACTATTTTAGCTATACCACAGTATACAAATTATGTGAGCTTAGTAGGAAATATCATTCCCCCTAACTTTTTATACTAATAAAATAAGAAAATATTTTTAAGGTAAAACATGTTTAAGGGAAGATCTTTATTTATTCAAGATATGTCATAGAATAGTGATTAGAAGATGCATACTTTCAGAAGAAATTAAATCTATTCTTAAATATTGTCATAATATGATGTTGAGGATCATTTTTAACCTATAAAAAGGACTTACATGATCTTAAAATCTAGTTTTTCTTGGTCATCTTTGTTTAAAGATGTACACTTTTGTTAAATCCTATTATAATTATCAAAGGTGTGGTAACATTTCTAAGCAACATTATATGCTTGTGAATAATATTCTTATGTTTAAGTTTTTCTATATATAGGGAATTAATTTCATGAGATCCCTTTTCTAATATCTTATCTTAATCAACATGTATTTGTTATAGTTGATTATGTTTCTAAGTAGGTTGAAATGGTATATTTAATCACTAATAAATTGTAGCAAAGTAGGCACCTTTAATTCTTAAAAATTACCTTCATTAGGGTTGTTAGTAACCTCTTTTGAGAAGTTTTTAATATCTTTGTGAATTTGATTGGCTTTAATATGGTGACCTTTTGGACTAGTTTTGAGAGGTTTCTTTTTGCTTTTGTCCGGCAGTCTTGCTATTCTTAACAATAGTCATGTAAATATATGCTTGTATAAAACAATTTTTATTAATTAATTACTTATTTACCAAAAAAAGAAAATTTTAAATTTCCTATTAGTGATGTTATGGTTGCAGCTAAATTTCTTTGAAAAATATTTACAAGATTTAATACACCTCATACAATTATTAGTGATGGAGTTACACACTTTTGCAAAAACAATTTTGACAATATCTTAAGCAGATATGATGTTACTCATAAGGCTTCTTCTCATCCTCAAATGCAAGTCAAAGCTTGCAATAAAGAACTCAAAAGTATCTTAGAGAAGATTATAAGCACATATAAGAAAGATTGGTCATTGAATTTAAATGGCATAAGCTTATAAAAATGCATTTAAAACCCCAATCATCATGTCAACTTCCTTATTGGTTCTTGGATAAGCTTGTCACTTATCTACTAGCTAAAGGAAAAAATTTTGGCTTTGGAATTATTAAATTTGTAAACAATGAATTGTTCAATTCAAAAAGATGGATGATTTTCGTTTTGATGCATATGAGAATGCTAAATTATATAAGGAGATAATTAAGAAGTGACATGACAGGAAGATTTTGAAACATTGGTTTAAAGTACAAGATATTGTTTTAGTTTATAAGTCACGTTTATATTTGTTTTTAGGAAAAGTTCAACAAGGTGGTATAGTCCATTCAAAGTGATGAAGATACCTTTTATGTTGTGTTTGGAGTCTCTAATTCTTTGAAAGGAACATTTAAGGTTAATGGCCAATGAGATAAGCTTTATAAAGGTGATGAAATATAGGGAGGAGGCACTAGTTTTCAATGTTGAGTGAATGGAAGGGAAAGCCAAGCTATCAATTGTAAACTAGTGTTAAAAGAAAGGAAACTAAAGGACGAGCATCTTGGTGGAAGAAAAACATAAGAAGGGGACAAATTTCACTTTAAAAAAATAGATCAACTATTAAAAAAAGGGAACAAAGAAAGAGAGAGAGAAACATAAGACAAAAAATCGACTTCTAAACCTGAAATAGAGAGTATGGGAGACCAAACTCTACTATAAGGGTGTTAGATTCCATCTTCTATTTGTGGTTTTATAGTGGGCTCCAGTGGCCATTCAAGGACTCCTTAGTAATTTTGCAAAAGGCTTTTTAGTATTTTATTGAAAAAAATTAAAGATGAAAACATGAATGTGTTTTTAAAATTATATAAATTGAAGTTTATATCCAATAATAATTTCAAATTTGATAAAAAAAAATGACAGAAAAAATGTAACTTTGTATTTAAAAAGAAGCAGGGCCTATGCAACCCCCCCACGAGGAACTATAAGGGAGCAACCAATGGTGGCTCCCTAGTCGTCTACTTTTTTTAATTGATACCATGTAGTATTACAAATTTCATTTATAATGGCATAAGTATATCTATTTCTATAAGTTAAATGTCATAACTAGGGTTATAGTAGATATTGATTTCAAAAGTTCTTTCTTTATCTAAGATTCTATTTTCATTATTTTTAATGTTTATTAAGATTGGCCACCTTAAGAATGATTCTAATTAATTATTTTATTAATGATAATTCACAAATAATATACTAACAAAAGCATAACTAACGTTGAGAGAGAGGAAGGCAAAAAGCGTCATTTTAACCTTAACGTTTTCATCAAGTATTTAGGTCAGACTCTAATATTTTAGAATGTTTATTCAGAATTTAACATTTCAAAACCATTTAAAAAGAACTCTAAAATTTTTAAAAAGTTCAAAAAAAACCATAAACCATGTTAGATCAGGGTTTGTTTTGAATGTTTTTAACGTAAGGTTTTTTTTAATGGTTCCAAAAATTTAAGGTTCTTTTTTAATGTTTTAAAGTGTTAGAGTCTAAACTAAATATTGATGAACACATTAAGGTTAAAACGATGCTTTTTCCATGAGAGGAATGGTCAAACCTTAAATTACATGCATGTAGTGGTTTGAACATAATTGATTAAATTAGGGCTTCTCATATAACTCTATGTATTCTTAATTTACATCTTTTAGACAATTAGTTAGAGAAATAATTTTAAGGGTAGATAATTATTACATCTGACCATCGGGTATCAATTGTATTAGGAAATTTCATGATCAATATTACAATTTCAACCCCTTATAAGAATGTTAAACTATATAATTGTGGTTTATTAAAACCGCATGCCAAGATATCATTATCACTGATTAATTTTAAGCATTATTTAATCAATTTTTGGTCGACTTTAGTTTTCATATCCCTTTACATTTACCATTGAACTATTGTTCAATTATTAATTTAAACTAAAGGCTCTGGATAAAAATCCTTAAAAGAATGACAATTGAATTCACTTCTTATATTACATGAATGATAAGAGGAACTTGTTCTAAATGTAATTTACCATTATCAATCTCACAAAAGAAGCTCTAACATTTTTAAATTATGTTTTATCAAAAAAGTCTTCAACTTCCTAGCACTCTAAGGTATTTAAAATTCATTTATCTTAAAACATCATTTATTGTCTCCCAAGATAAATAAGCTTGTATTTATCGTCAATAAAAAGTTTTGTATAAAGTGAGTTTAACTTTATTTGATGAAGCTTTTCACCAATAATGTTAAATGACTTATGTACAAGTCAAAATTTTATATTCTTCCATTTGTTGATGATCTATAGAGTTTACGTTAAATATACTATGACATAAGCAAGTTAATAGGTCACAAATGTGTAGCAGTTTTCGTATAGTATAGTTCTAGTGTAAACTTATTCATGGTTATTATGAAGTCTGTAAAAAAATTTCCTAGGTTCCAAAACCATAATTACATTAATAAAAATTAAAGTAACAAAAAATTTAAATATTTTGAAGGAGAAGGAAAGGTGAATATGCTATAAACTATTGAACGAGGGAGGCAAGGATGATTTATTATCTTTAGGAGGTTTTTATTAAAGACACTCTGATGCTCAAGTTAGTGAGAGTTAAAACTTAAAACCTGCTAAGTATGTATAGAAATCTCTAATTGAATTTAATGATAATAGTTCTAATAACTCATCTTAGAGTGTCTCCTTTTTATATATAATCCTTAAAGAAATATAGTTGGACTCTTGAGTATCGTAGTATATTTTTTATCTAGTTTCTATTGGGAAAGTTAGTTGGTTCTTGATTAAGACTTTTATCTTTTTATACAAATAAATCATTTCTTTATTATACTTGCCAAAATATGGATAATTGTAGGCCTGAAAAAGGGTTGTGTCATGTTGAATAAATTGGACTTGTCTTGTACAATCATTATGGTGACAGAGAAATTGTACTTTCCCTTTGTTTATCTACCTGTATTCTTGAGAGAAAGTGACCCCCAATTTTGTTTATTAGCCAACTATCATGAGATGATCAAGAATTAAAGTTACCAATAAACTTACATTATTTTTAATGTAAGACTATATCCCTTCCTTTTTTAAAAATTTTTTCAATTATAGAGAGTAATAAAGACGACAGGACTAGTTTGTAGAGGAGGTAAGCAGCTCTAACTCTAGTAGGTATAGTATGTGGAGTGATTTCTTTAAATTGTAGAAATGGTAGCCATATACCCCTTAGGTCTATCAAGACATTATTTCTTTCCCTTATAGCAATTATTCTTTCCTTTAAAATATCATATGAACTTGGTTTAGTCAAGTTTAGCAAGAGGCTTCGTTTTTTTTTTTTTAATTTTCATTAGACTCTTACTACAGTAGAAAGAGCTTTAAATAACAAGTAAAAGCATAGTTAAAAGTATAATTACTATTGTATTTTCATTAAGGCAATTTATTTCATTAAATAAAGTACCGCTACTATAGATATAAGGTCACAAAAAAATTTTAATAGGCAATAAAATGAATAATTGCTTCAATTTTTGACTAAGGAGACAGAACAATTTCAAACTATAGTAATAATATTGAATAGATGTAGTAACAGTTTGAGTCTTCATAAAGCAATGAATTGATTTTGTTTAGGCACAGATATCTACCAATAAAAGTAATAGTTTATCCTTTCATTAGCAACGATATATTAACATAAAAGCAAAGCATTATTATTAAATAGTCAAAAATCATACATTTATTAATGTTCATAAATACAACAATATATAACATTAAAAGTAACTGCTATATCCAAAATACAATATACAAAATATGTTAATGTATGCCATATCCAAAATACTTGAGAAACCCATAACGTTGGCCTTTTTATTCATTTGTTTTTACAGTCTTCTGCAACAAACTATTAAAAACAACTATTTAATTTATGGTAGTCCATCTTATTTGCCATTTTTTATTTTGGATTGGAAGGTGGAATATTTTGGTTCCATTTAAAGGAAATCTTGTCTAGACCTTCTCCTTTCACAAGACTAGTGCACATCACAAATAAAAGTAATAGTTTAGTCTATTGCAAGGATTACCCATCCAAAAATGTCATACTTAAGATCATTGCTCTTCTTCATGGAGGCCTATTGCAAAGGGAAAAAAAAAAGAAACAATTGTCAATCCAAAGTGGAAATTTTTCAAGGTCTTAGGCCAAAAATAGGTCTTATATTCATTTAAAAAATATTTATAAAGAGATGTCAAATATGAAATTATGATATTGTGTTTTTGAAATGTGTTTTTTTTTTTGCTTTTGTTATTATATAAAGGGGGCTAGTTTCGAATATCATTTAAATGGTATTAAGAAAATTTAAGTGGTATTAAAAAAATTTTGGTGTTTGTTTTTGGTTTTATGACCTTTCAATATCACATGTTTTGTCATCATAAAAAAAGGCAATATTGTTAAATCAAGAGAGGTTACACCTAAACTATGATGACAAACTAGTCTTAGTATTAATATATTTTAGCTTATTTTATGTTTTGAAAAGATAAGTGTAAAGAAAAGGTGTTTAAAAGATATAATTCTAAGCCTTAGAGCATAAAATAGAATTCATAAAGAAGAAAGATAGAAGGCTCACGTTGAAGATCAAGATAAAATTGTAGTAGGTTATATATTGTAATTTTTCTTGCAAACTTATCTTTATCTTCTCACTATGTTTAAAGGGATTAAGTCATGCATATTCCATCCATGATTAGTGTTTATGTATATAAGTTGCATAGTCAAGAATAATTGTATGAGGAATGGTTTTAAATAATCCTCTTAATACATAAAAATATTTGAAGTTAAGTTTTTTATATGTGTGTATGTGTTGGTGGTCTTTCCAGCTAATATTTTTAACTCAAATTCACCAATTATAGAAAAGTACACCTATCACAAATAATATAATAAATTTACAGGAGTTGAGATATCATTCTCTCAATGATCTACTCATGACTATTAACTTACTCGATGTATAATTATTTAGGGAATCTTGATTAATTGTTTAATTAATTTACAACTACTGAAATAACTAACCAATTGACTCTTTAATTAATGTAAAAAAGTCAAAATGGAAATTAAAGATAACCAATCATCGTATATAGGTAAGGGCTCATATTTAAATGATTTAATTGAGTTAAAATTGATTGTGAAGCTTGATTTAGAATATCTTCATGAAATTAAAACACAAATATGGTTAATATTATACCCTATCTCTATAGGTTTTATTTCATCATTTGGTTATTCAACGAATTTAAGTAATAAGTATAAAGCTTAAGAAGTTCAATCTTGAAATTCTTACTTCAAGACTGAAAACCTCACAAACCAGTGTTTGGTCATTCACTTATTTAAATTATATTGTTTATTTATTTTCCTAATGATTAGAGTAGATTTCTCGAATTCCCAATTATCTAATAATCTATTCTAAGCGGTCAATTCAGAACAAAGGATTAAGCATTCAATTAAACAAAATCAATACACAATTTAAAAAATAAAACTCAACTAAATCATCCACTCATCTAACCTCAGTTATTAAACAAACTTAGCCATATATATATATATATATATATCAATAAACACCAACAACTAAGCATAAAACATATACCTATTGATTACAATTCAAATATTTAATAATAAATAAGATTAAAAGGTTAGAATACACTTAAATATGCTCCAAGTTGAACTTTAATCTGAACCACATTGATCTACTCCTTAGAATCTCTAAACATAACTTTGAGTACCTATTATAATAAACTAAAAGAGAAAATACAATGGAAAATCTAAAACTTTGTAAAAGATAATTTAAAAATCTAACTAAAGTTTGATAAAAAGATCTCTGTAGAGTCTCCAGAAAAGATGTTTAAATATGTTTTGATTAGGTTTTGGGAAGTTTAGTAAGTGAATTATCTAATTAGCCCTTCATTTCCTTACTGGGAGATGCCTCTAGTGACAATAACGGCCTTTAAAGTCAAAGATTAACAATGTTGTTCATAAGTTATGTTATTAATTTGTCTATGTAAATAACCTCAATGGTGGTTTATTCGTACAATAACGATGTTATTTATAAGTCATATTGTTCTCTTGAATTAATTATAATGGTGGTGCATATGTGACAATATTGGCACTATTAATGACACGAATTGTTCTTTTGGAAAATCACCTACAATTTGTCCTTTTTGCATAAAATTCATCCTCTTTGGCACGAACCTACGATTTAAGCAATAATACACATAAGTTTAGAAAATTAAACATTAAGATAGGGCTAAAATCATAACAAAATATGGTCTAAAATCCTGTAAAATATACCCATATCGGTATGTTAAATAAGGCTTTGAAAATTTTAGGATTAGTTTTAGGATGTTTTTAATGTGTTAAAATGTGTAAAAAAAAGAAAAGGGAACCACTATAAAAGAAAACATAGATTCTGAAAATCCACCATTCTATGAGATAAAGTTCTCACATAAGTAAATCATTGTTATAGCCTTAT
Source organism: Pinacopodium congolense (assembly GCA_028565735.1). Taxonomy (NCBI): domain Eukaryota; kingdom Viridiplantae; phylum Streptophyta; class Magnoliopsida; order Malpighiales; family Erythroxylaceae; genus Pinacopodium; species Pinacopodium congolense. The sequence continues at coordinate 10,042 of JAOXYD010233534.1, forward strand.
TGTCAAAGGTTAAAGTTAAAAGTGAAAACATCATTCCAAAAGATAAAAAGCACATTATATGTCATATCAACTATATCAAAATTTATCTACACATTATAGGTAACAAGTTGACAAGGATAGAAAAGATTTTAGAAAATCTCACAATGGTTACAAAACCTACCCTTTTTAATTAAAGCTCTAATGTTCAAATCTCAAAAGGTATCCAACAATAATGTTAATCCATTTTTTAAAAAAATATAAAGAATTCCTTAAATTTGTTTTAAAATAAATAAATGAAATGAAATGAAAATATTGTCTTCAATACCCCAAGTTCATCAAACTCCCAAATATAACTCAAATACCTTAGATAGGTTGGATTATTCAAATTCATAGCCTAAGTATGTTAAAATAAGGAGTAGTATAGGAGATTTTGAATAATTCGACCTATCTAAGGTATCAAAATTATCCACCCCTATAGTTAATAAACTCCATTGGAAATCCTTAAAGCAACAGTATAAGTCCATATCTCTTGATATAGATATAGACACTAAACCAAAAATCTTGCAACTCGCAAGGTATAATGTCAATTTAATATATGATTAGAATATAAATGGAATATCCACATATAAAATCCTAAGAGTCCTTCAACAAATGACAATGGTTTCCAATGCTTATAAAACCTAACTAAAGACTTCTGATTATGCCATAACAGACTTGCTTATATCAAAGTTTTTGAAAAATTCAAAGTTTAATGGGATTTTTACCTAACTAAAGAGCAAAAATTAGATATCCTTAAAGCCTATAAGATAGATGAAGATTAATATGGTATTAAATGAGAACAATGATCTCATTCAAGATGCAGTTTAAACTGTGATATTATCCATCTCATTATATTTTAGTTTCCTCATTAAAAGGATAAAAATGCTGACTTGCTATCAAATTTTAGTTAGACTTTAAGTGGTACAAAGATACCTTCCTCACATGAGTAATTCTTAAAGAAGGTTTAAGTTAGCCTTTTTAGAAGAATAAATTCTTAACAAGACTTCCATATATATTAGATGAAAATTTAGGAATAAAATATAAGCAAATCATAATGATCTAATTTCCTATAATAAGTTAACATATGGAGAGCTTATTAGCTATACATTAAAATAAAGGGATTAAAGTTATGCCAAGATATGAAGGTCCAAAGCCAAATAGAGAATGAAATGATCAAAACAAGAAAGGAAGAAGGATCATTCTACATACAGTTTTTATATTTCTGTAAGTCCTAACAAGGGTACAGATAAAAGATGTAAAGAATATAGAAATGAAATATATAAATAACCAAGAAGTTATAGAAGATCATCAGGTTATAGAAAACCACCAAAGTGTAGAAAAGATCCTTTTAGGCTAAGTAAAGGAAATCAAAGATATAGGAAACAAAATATGAAAACTTCACAAAAGCATAAAGACTTCACATGAATCAGATGTCATAAAAAAGATCACATTTCGAATTATTATAGTTTAAACAAAAAGTTATAAAGCTTAGATTTAGATGAATAAATATTAGAAAAAAATTCAATCATTAATGGTATTGAAAAATGAGAGTTCTAAAGAGGAAGAATTTGGAAATGAAACTTTTACATTAGAAAAAGATAGTTCAAGCGATGATAATCTATACGATACTTAAAGTGATAAAGGAATATGAAAAAAAAATTGGTGGGAAAAAAAGGAATATTTTCTCTACACTTTATTAATAACCGAGAGCTAATATATATAACCATTTGTTTACAGTGACAACTAAGGAAATAAATAAATATATAACAAACTCGACAAACTAAAATAGAAAATAAGAAAAAGAGAATAAGGGAAAGCAGGAAGAAAGAATGAGATCCATCAGTGGGTCATATCCTATCAACTTGGGTCTAGTGAGCAATGGGAGGAGACATCAGGTGGCCTGGTTGAGATTTGAACTTGAGTTTTTAGGCTAGATCAATACCAGGTCTAGTAAGAACCCGAATCCTGAAGTCCAAGCAAACCTTAAAAAACTCAATCGTTGATCGATGTTCCTAGAACCATCGATGCCCACATCACATAACATCACCTTCTTCTCCATCTTCTCTATCATCGACGATGTTTGTGCTGCCTAGTTTAACAGAATAAACGTGCTAACTAAAGGTCAAATGTTTTTATTAAAATTTATAAATCACATCCAAGATTTTCAATTGAAAAAAAAAGATATTTGGAAAAGTTAGAAAAAAAAAATTTTAAAACTCCTAAAGAGTATTTTCCTTCAATATTGTCTATAGATAGAGCAAATGAATGTAAAGAGCCATAAGTTACTTTAAAAAGTCTACGACAAGAAATTAATTTGATGAAACAATAAATACAAGCATAAAAATAAAAACAAAGAGAAGATAGTGAAACAATACAAAGTCTTTTACAATACTTAGATGCTAAAGATATCAAGAAAGATATTGACGAAGAAGAAGAAGAAATAAGAGAAAGTCTTTAGGTAAAGAATAAAGATAAAGTATTAGAAGACTTTTTATTCATATTGAATGAGATTACTTCAAGAAAATTTTTTATGCTTCGAAACTAAAGTGCTTATTTCTTTGACAAAATATATTTGTGAAAGATGTTTGGTTGCATTAAAGACATTTGATGAATTAAAGTGGGTTATCTTTCACTTTTTCGTTCTATTTTTTATATTTAAATATTTGACATTTGATATTTGATGCTCCCTGATTTGGTTATATCACCATTTTAAGTTATTGATCTATTTTTGCTCACAAACAAAGTTAATTATTGATTAGTTACCATCGATGAACCAACTACTGATCTAACCCTTGCTTACTAATTGCTAATGTTTACTTTCAAGATTTTTTCCTTTTCCATATTTGATATTTAGTTTTATGCTCTTTATTCGATATTTTTTTGTCTTGCTTCTGTATTTGGTATTTCATAGGTTTAATGTTTTATTCATATCATTTGCTATAATGCTATTAAAATCTTTGTTAAAATGATCAAATAAAAATTTGAAAGTATATAAAGTCAGTTATTAAAACTTAAAAGAGGTTTAGAAATTATTTAAAATAAAATAAAATAAATCAATTTTAAAGAAATACAATAAAATATTATATATCCTTTCTCATTCTTGATGACTATTATATTTATCTTCAATGGTTGTTTAAAGTATTCTTCCTCAATAAGTGCTTAACTTTAAAATTATAATTTAGACTTTAAAGAAATAATTGAACTTTGAAATTTATTGTTAAACTACTCTTTATGTGAATCTAGCCCCAACATTAAAAGATTTATGCATAATTTCTTCTATTAGTTTTACCTTCCTTCTTTTGTTGTTTGCTCGTCCTAATTGTCCTTTGTTTTACTATATATATTTGGCAAAAAGTATAATTTGTCCTTTAATATTTCTAAAAAGATTTAAATTGACCCTTAACATTTTTTAAAGTATCACTTTACCCCTTATTATTTGTCAAATGGTATTTTTTTTCTTAACGTTTATAAAATAGTGTAAATTACCCCTTTAATATTAATTTCATTAAAATTTTATTAATTACTTTCTTAATAATTAGTTAATAATTTATTTAAAGAATTAATATTTATCTAATAAAATCTTAACAGAATTAATATTAAAGAGGTAAAATATACTATTTTATGAGAGGTAATATGTATCATTTTGTAACGTTAAGAAACAAATTACATTATTCTACAAACATTAAGAAGTAAAATAATACCTTTAAAAATATTAAGGGTCAAATAGACTTATTACCTACATATTTTGTCACATAAAGAGATATAAAAAGATACTACTTTCTCCTTTTCTGTTAAATTTTCTAATAGAGAATGTAAGTGTGTTAGTAAAAATAAGTGCATGAAAATAAGTAATTATTTCCAAAAATTAAAGACAAATAAAAAATACAAACTCAAAAAAGGCATCTATAATTAACTTTATTATTTAACTATCACACGATTCCTTTCATCATATTCTATCACTTTTTCTATTTTTTACACAAAATGATATCCTTTTAAAGTTTTAATTTTTAATAAAATGTCATTTTAGAAGAAGAACTAGTAAAATATAACACAGATTTTCAGTGATATCACGGAGAGTTTTCAAAACATTGGAATTGAAATGAAAAAAAATGAAACTCCATGGAAATCTAGTATAATTAAAAAATAATAAGTCATCAACCTGCCCTTCACATTTTCCTAACAAGTTCAAATCTTTCCAGAAAAGAACAAAAACATATGAAATGGAATAAAAGCAGAAATCTGTAAGTTTGTTAAGGCTAAGAGTGAGAAGATTTGTTCATCTCAAGTATAAAAAAAAAAAAACCTAGGGGCGTAAGGTGCTCAGCTGCACCATAACACTTATAAAGTCTATTTGGTCAATCCTTTTGATGTTAATTTACTGCGACCTCAGCAGACAGGAAACTGGAATGAAGGTTTTCTTGGTCAGGTACTTTTGTCTTGGAAATCTTGAGTACCTGCACAGCTTCCTCCATCTTCGCTGCCAGAGATTCTGGTGACTCCAACAACAGAAGTAGCTCCGAATTGTCCATCTCCAGAAGCATTCCTGTAATTTTTGCGACAAGATCGGGCTGCAGGTAAATGCAAATCAGCACTAATTAGCTTCGCTTGGTCTCTTCATTTTGATACTTTGCATGAAAGCACTAATCTAGATAATCAAGACATCTAACAAGACCCAAATCAAGTCTATGGGTGTACCCATGTAGAAGCATTGACCGACATTATGTAGTGCGTGAAACACTTCTATTAACCACATTAGTGAACCTTTCACTTCCTCGTCTAGAAGCACATGGAAACTACTTCCATCATAAACCATATCTGAACTAAAATTTTCCCGGTACATTCAACCAGAGACTACCAAGGAACATGAAATTTTTAGTAAAAAACAAAAACAACCTTCAGTATTTAGAAAGAATTGTTGATCTATGGCAACTACCTTGCGCTTCTGAACAAGAGGGTACAGACGCTCTCCAAGAATTTGTTTCTGCTCCTCAGGGGAGGCAGCAGCAAGCATGCTGCTCAGCATATCTGATCCCTCTGACAAAGCTCTGATGGTATTGGTAGCAGATGTGGCCTCAGATCCTTTGCTCAACTCACTTGTACGACCACCACTTGGCACATACTTGTTCTGACCACCCCGCTGCAACCAAATTGAATAAAAAATACAATGCAAAACACAAAGATTACAAATCTGTATTGGTTGCTTTCCGCATAGAGCTATTACTTTGAACAAATACTTGCCTAAATGTTGTATGCAAGAAAGAGTGAAAATGGTTGTGAGCAGGATAAAACAACTACTAACATATGTTGGAAAGTTGACCAGAAAGGGCAAAATTAGTGGAATCCAAGTCAATTTCTTGATTCTCAGTTAGGATCCTGATTTCTAGGTGATTTGTTTAGATATTTCCTAATATAATCTCTTAATTGTTTTTGCTAGTCTGATTGGATATATTTGTAAATACTAATCGAACGAATATAGAGGTTGAAAAACTCATAGAATTATATGTTTTATGGTATCAGAGACAAGTTTCCTGCCAACCACCTAATTTCTTAAAAATATTTCTTCCTCTACTGCCACAATCATGTCCAGAGTTAGCCCACCACCATCAACTGAAGAATCTTCCAGCACTTCTTCAAGAAATACCAATTGTATAACCTTTTCTTCTTTCACAAATGTGAAACCACTTATTTAACACAAATTGAATGGGTCAAATTTTCGTGAATGGTTCCAATCTATGTTGTTAGTTGTTCAAGGGAAAGGGAAGGAACGTTATCTTACTGGATAACTTTCTTCTCTAGTCAAGATTGATGCTGGCTTTAAGACATGGGAAGCCAAGAACTTTTCAGTGTTCTGAAATTCAATCAACTCTTCAAAACACGAAGTAAGGAACAAATTTTGTGGCTTTTTCGAAAAAAGTAACAAAATGTGACAGAATACTACAAAAAATTAATTGAACTTTGGCAAGAGATGGATTTATTTTATGTAATTCCATGGCAGTGTGCAGAAGATGGAGTACTTTATAATCAGGTGCCTGAGACGGATTGAGTCTTTGATATCCTTCAAGGTCTAAACAAAGATTTAAATGATGGATGTGGAAGAATTCTGGGAACAAAACCCCTACCATCACTCCAAGAAGCCTTATCCAAAGTCAGAAGGGAAGAAAGCAGGAAGGAAGTTATGCTGAAGCACAACTTTGCTCCCATCCATTGAAGAACATGCACAAAGTTCTGCTCTTGCCACAAATCATTTGATTTCTTCTAATACCGAAGGTCAGAAACCAAATGGGAATAAACTATGGTGTGAGCATTGTAACAAGCCTTTTCACACAAAAGAAACCTGCAGGGACCTCTATGGAAAACCACAGATTAGAAAGTAAGGAGTAGAAGAAGCAATTTTACTACCCATGTAGCTCAATCTGTTGCAAAGAACAAGAAGACAAGCACTGTAACATTTACTCGAGAACAAATGGAGATCTTGAGGACCCTTCTCACTTAACAAAAAAGACCTAGATCCCTCATCCATAACATCTAAGGCAACCACAATTCAATGAGGTATTATCTCATCTTTTTTATCAGAGAAGGATGCCCTAGATGGGTGCATTATTAACACTGTTGCATCAGATCATATGACGGGTTCACTCACCATTTTTTCTTGCTATACAAAATGTATAATTTGAAAGTCTCTTTGGTAGATGGAAGTACTTCTTTAGTGGCTGGGATTAGAGATGTTTAAAGTGGATTTGTTTTGAAAATTGTGTTTCATGTTCCCAGTTTAAGATATAACCTTCTTTTTTTTAGCAAGTTAACTAAAGATCAAAATTGTGCAATAACATTTGTGTGTAATCACTGTATTTTTCAAAATCTGTCTTCGGAGAAGATAATTGACAATGCTGACAAACAAAATAGTCTCAATTACCTGACTAGTTCTCCCACACTGAAAACACCTACATCTCTTTCCGTTTCTAATTCATCTAGTTCTGATGAGATTTTGTGGGATAAACGTTTAGGTCATCCTTGTTTTTCATATATGAAATATTTGTTTCCAAAGTTAGTCATCAATAAAGATCCTTCTTTTTCTTATGAACCATGCATTCTTACAAAAACAACATAGAAAAAATTATCCTTTTCATGATTCCAAATGTTAAAACCTTTTCACCTTGTTCATAGTGATATTTGGGGACATTATGAGTTAGTGATTTAACTGGAAAAAGATGGTTAATTATTTTCATAGATGACCACATACGAGTCTGCTTGGTCTACCTTTTAAAAGAAAAATTTGATGTTGGGTCTGTTTTTCAACAATTCTTAAAGATGATAAAATATATATTTTTCAGTTTGATGTCCATATTCTTTGCACAGATAATAAAGGAGAATATTGTTCACATATTATGGGAAATTATTTCATTCATAATGGAATTTTTCATCAAAATTCATGTACTTATGCAACTTATCATAATGGGATAGTGGTAAGATTAGGTAGAAAATAAAGAATAGGCTTTGGAAAAGGAGAAATATGGGTTTTTTATTGAATGCAAATAAACTGATATTGGAAGTATTGGAGAATCTCACAAACAACCATACCAGTAATAAAAGACAATTCGAGCTGTCTAAACTCCAAGAATATATTGAATATAAAAAGATTGCATGCCTAATGACAATTACTAAAGACCTATTTATAGACTTGACTCATAGAGTCCTAATTGTAAATAATAACAA